>CAJFCP010000127.1:1401561-1478205 GCA_904066005.1 Synergus itoensis | reverse complement strand
ACGTGAAAGTGAACGTGAAGGTGAACGTGAAAAGTTACATAATCGCCCCTCTGAAATCATGTAGTACCGTTTTCAAAATAAAATTCTATAGAGATTGTTTTGCAACCATCCTTTGACGTACACCCTCATTATCCCAAATTGATGAAAGTTTCAGACGCAAGAGTGACATATTTTGTGCCTGACACTTTTATGAGATGAATCCCAGGACGAAAATAACGGATTTTCCTCGGGTCGTTCCAAAAGCTCTTTTTGTACAAAATTGTCAAATGGCTTCACACGTGCAGTGCCAAGATTTAAGCCTCACTTTCAAGAGCGGTTGCAACACTCATTCAACCAGATGTTTACTGTTGTTTTCCTTGGAAAAGTCCCACTAAATGAATTTAAGTCATACTCTTGACTTTCTTTTATTTCTCATAAAGAAGAAAGGATTGTAAATTAAAATATTATCACCAAGGACACAATGTTCCCATCAATTTGCTCACCCTTCTCTACATAAAGATGAAATTGACACAGACACGCAAAACCTTAATCATCCTTTTCTTTGAAAAATTACTATTGCCTATATAATCGTATGTAATTTACACAAATTTGCCTTACTTCATTTCACCGTATTTCCGCAATTTTACTGAGAAAATCATCAGTGGAGGTTGTTTGTATGAATGAGGTCATTCATTTTCAGGCTCTTTTACCAATGACAAGGCGATAGTTTTATAAGCTCGTTTCTTATCCACTTTCATGTGCATTCTTGTTTCAACATTGTGCTGGCTCTGTTCGAAGGTCACGCGTGCTAATGCATCCATGAATGCACATTTTAACCACTTCAATATGAAGATAAGATTTTCACTTCGTATGAAAGTGTTTAAATCAGAAAAAAACACGTGATTGGATGAATGTTACGTGGATTTAACTGAGTATGTCCACGTTCATTTTTCACATACACGGAAAAAATTAGGTATCGAAATTTTCCATGACTGTCATCCGCTTTTGGATAGGACAAATTTTTCAAAATATTTTATTTCTTATACGTTTTTTAAAATCTGAAATACTTTTTAGAGAAGAATTCTAAAACGATTATATAAATAAGAAATTGAACAGAAACAAACTTTTTTTTTACGATGGGATCAGTCAAAATTTCCTAGTTTGGAAGTTCGTATAACGCCGCCCATGATTGCTACGATAAAATAAATTAGTTTGAAGGTGATTCTCATATTTATAAGCTTTTGATGAGGAATCTGATAAAAGTTGTTTACAATCTATTAAATCGGACGGTAAGTTATTAGGAAAATATAATAGATTTTATGATGCGGAAAAGATAAATGTATTAGGCAAGCTGGGTGCGGAAAATAGGCCTCAGAAATAACACCGGAAGCGTAGTACTTTGTGCCGACGAAACTTTCTTTCGTCGTTACCGAGATACCGGCAGTTTCCGTAAATAGAATTGGTTCTTAAGGGGCTCTTTGAGAGTGAAGATACAGGCGTGACTTTCGACGTGAAAACAGCCACTAGATTGGCAAGTGTATAGTTGCAGTTAGACAACAGGAAACTCCTTTTACTTAAACTCAATTTTTTTTTCCTTGCCAAGGCTAAAGTGGCCATTAATTAAAAACAGCCGAATTTTTCTATATATTTGATGGAAATTTCTGCAACTGGTTGCTTCTTTTCGTTAGAACTGAATTTTTAATAAGAAACAAGTATAAATATAACCTTTGACCCTCGGAAATTGATTTAAATAATGTAATTCTTCACGTGAACGAGTCGAGATTTGAATGATTTGAATAACTGGTCAAACGACAAGCCGGCATATTATCTTAATGTATCAGCTGAGAAGTTACAAAGTGTAGTGTACTATGTACATGATCACAAATTAATTTCAAGGCCTAAGGAGTATTTCTAATCTTGTAAAATCTTATGTCACTGCATTGTTTTCTGATGCGCGAGCTATTAAATCAACCGACTTCTCGTCTTCAAATGCTTTAATTATTGTTTTTGAAATTGATGATGCTGAGAAATTTGTTTTGTGTATCTTACCTTGAACTTGACGGGAAGGTCAATTTATCTAATTAAAATATGTTTGCTGATCTCCATACACTACAATATCTTCCTTATTTTATACAAGCTCTAATTAAAATTAATAAAAAGATTCAATTAAGTTAACGGTTAAAATGTATTGATTCTTAATTTTCGAATGACCTTAAACATTTATTTTATTTTCTTTCAGTTGTTTATTGCGACTACACAGCCTCTGGAAGGTCACTGCAATTTCTGGAGGAGTATATCACAAGAGAAGTCCTTCCTTGTTTGGGGGACACCCGAACTTCAACTTCGATATGCAGTTTGCAATCCTCACTTTTTAGGTAAGTTTCATTAAATCTTATCCAGAATGTTCTCTTCTTTATTTGAATAATAATTGCGGTTGGATCGGATTTCGGAATAAAACAGATTCAGACGGATAAACATTTTTCTATCCAAAAATATCGCCAGGGAATCAAGCAAGAACATAGAAGGTTCAATATGAACAGACAAAGCACCGTGCTTTATTATTGTTAATTAATGATTGGCAAAATATGATAAAGCTTATTTATTTTATTTAATAGTGTGGTGCATCAATCATAATTGTTATTAACTTCAATAAAAGTTTGATAATTGTGATTAATAATTACTGACTGAAAATTGAAATGAAGTTAATTATTCAGTGTTTAGATATGTTATCATAATGAGAGATCCTCTCGTCCTTTTAAGTTCTTGTTAGACCACGCGTTTTGTCATCTAGTGTTAAGTATGTAGGGCAACGGTATGTTCGTTCAGGGAGGCGTATATGTTTGCCTTGAAATGAGCTAGGCGTCGAGGGCGGTGGGTAGACACAGGGTGCTGGCTGCTGCTGTCCCAGATCAATAATCAAGTCCTGAAACGGGTCAGACGTCAGATTCTCTGGACCTTAAACTATTTTAAACTCTGCTTTGCAATAAATCATAAATTACAGAAAAGGATTGAGAAAACTTATCGATTTCCTTTAGAGGACATTAAAAAGGGGGAGCGAGTGACGGAGATTGTCCCAATGAATTCAAAAATTCACAATCGAAGTATTCTAAGGTCAAAGCTTTTAAAATTGAACACTTGTTTTTAATTCGAAGAGGTCCAGGGTAAAGAAAATGCAACGTATTGTATTTTATCGCTTTCAAACATTAAATAGAAAGATATTTCTAATGTTTAGATATATAAAATTAGAAGAGAGACTGAACTTGGTGTTTTTGCCTAGAGGATGATTTTGTGCTGTATAATTGTAAAACTGGGTAATCCAGTATATCGTGTATGAAATATGCCCTTCGCGTTTGACAAGTGTGTATCACTACAGAAACCCAAAAAAGAAGCAGAAAAAAGCATTGCGCGCAGGCAATGCAGATGAAAAGACTCGAAAAGGGTTACAAAAAAAGAACACAATACAGCTTAAACGTTTTCTGTTATTTAGTACATACTGCAAAGTCCTCAATTCCTCATTTTAGAATTGTTATATATTATTCAAAAGTATCCCAAGTGAGTTCTGCATAATAATGGATGTTTTACAGAAGGCCAGTGCTTAACTGCTATTCAAAAATAAGGAGAAAGACGAAATTGATTCTAAAAAGAATATAATGAAGCCTGAAATTAGGTATAATCGTTCTTGAAGATTTTTATGCGAGTTTAACCAATCTTGACGTAAATGGGCACTTGCATGGTTGTTTTCTCTTGCTTTGCCACAGTTTTATGCGAAATATTTATGGGGTCATAATTTTACTCTCCTACCCAAAAGTTATCAATGTTGTCCACTGTAATTTCAGGCACGAGGCCAGAGACATTATAAGGCATGCAGTCGGAGCTGGTGAACAGGATGCCGTCCTCTTCACGGGTCAAGGCACTGCAGGTGCATTACGCACACTTTTACGCCATCTTGATCTCACGACACCTACTGTCGTCTTCGTCGGGCCCTTTGAACATCATGCCAATTTAAGGCCTTGGAGAGAGTATGGAGTTAAAGTAAGAAATATGCTTCCGTCTTGTGATGAAAGATTTCCTTGATTTTCCTTGATTTAAAGCTGAAAGTTAATTCATTTAGCCATTCGAGCTATGTATAACTACTCGCAGAAAAAAATCGCTGCATTTACGTTTTAAAATAGTTAAAGATGCGAATTTTTCCTGGAACTTAGTAAATTTGACTTACAAGTGAAATTAATCATTCTTTCAGATTATTCGAGTAAAGGAGACTCGAGAAGGGTTCCTCGATCTAAATGATCTGGAGAGGAAGCTGGAAGCTGAAGGGAAAGAAAACTCTAAAGTGCGAATGGTTGGCTATTTCAGTGCAGCCAGTTGTATAACAGGTGTTCTCGCTGATGACGTTGCAACAACTTTGCTTCTTCGTCAACATGGAGCCCTCAGCATATGGGATTACACCTCAGGCGGTGAGTTAATTCACAAATGAATGAGGAATTATTAATTTTACCATTCAAAGTAATTTTCTTATTCCCATCTCGAGAGAATATTTAAAAAAAAACATCCTCTCTTCCAAGAGAGTACAAAGATATTTTGTAGACTGCGAAAATAAAATAAAAAAGTTCTCTTGCGTTCACATCTGGCGTAGGGATTTCCGAGACCCAAATGAGACACGAATTTATTCGCAGCTATGAGCCACACTGTTGAGTAAAATTTAGGCAGCTGCCTCTGAGCTTGGAAGATTGCCTTAATTATTATAATTCTCGTTTTTACGCAAGTGAGCAAAGAAACAAAGAACTTAAAATCACTTAAAATATCTTGAAATCTTTTTAAATCTGTTGAAATCCCTAAAAAAAACTTTTAAATCCTTAGATATTCCTTAAAATGAAAATGAGATTGAAATAGGGGATGGAAAAAGCGGATTGAAAGAAGTTGAACAATCGAGGCTATAGTTCTAAAGGCACTGGAAAGAAACATATTTTTTAGTAGAAAATGCAGACAGACTTTTTTCCTCATAAATCAAAGGTTTATCTGCTTGCAGCTCCATACCTTCGAATGGAAATGAACCCGCATCTCCCAGGGGTTGGTGAAACGGCGGTGCATAAAGATGCGATTATCTTTGCTGGTCATAAATTTATCGGGGGTGTGCAGTCACCCGGAGTCCTGGTGGCAAAACGATCTCTCCTGAGGGAAGAATTCGAACCTGAAGACATGCGAGATTCTCACAGATATCTTCGGGATCCGGAACTTCGTGAAGAAAGTGGAACTTGTGGGGTCGTTGAAGCCATTCGATGTGGACTAGCTATGCAACTTAAGGAGAATGTTACTCCTCAAGCAATCGCTGCTCGACAAGATAAGATCTCAAGGTAAGATCTTTATGTTTTGATTCCTCCAATGATAAAATGTTAAATTATAATCTCAGAAGGATTACCACTTAGCGCTAGGGAAAATAAAATTATTCATTCTATTTTCTATTTTAATGAATAAGAAGAGTGGAGGAATAAGATTAAAGATTTTCCATAAAGACGAGAATTTTCTTTACGAGAGTTTTATCTTGATTTAATTTAAGAGGTAGCCAGGAATCTGAAATAATGATTTTCGAGGATAATACGCCAATCAAGCGTCACATAGATTTTATTAAAGAGTCTTTCGAGGGTTCTAGGCTGTAATTTCCGGAAATGAGTATGAGATCTGCGACTCCCCTATGGTTACACAACCTATCTTCTTTTTCGCTCAAGTGACGTAAGAAGAAAACATTCCAGGGTTTTATGACTCTTGCAAGGTCTCGAATATAAGGGCAGGAACTTGGAATTTTATAGTAATTTTCTTCTGCATTATAAAACCCCGAAATATTCTTATATATTATATGTTTTCGAACTTTTTTCAGTTTTTTTATTCCAATTATTGTAATTGTATAATAAAATAATTCGGAAGTTAGTACAGGATATATGATAATTTTTTATGATCGAAGGAATTAACTTAAATTACTGAATTGAAGTAGATTCTTAATTTTGACATCAAGGACTTTTCCTTTCCAACTTTCCATGATTTCCTCTTCGGTGCTATAATTGAGTAAGAAAAGGACTTGACTTTGTTAGTTTTCTAAACATAGACTATGAAAGAGATTCAATCTCAAATGTGCCCGATTAGAGGCAAGAAAACTTAATGAAGTGAAAACTTGATGACGAGAAATTGCGAGTACGTGTGCTATAAGATTCTACTGACCCTGAGATTTAACGATGACGCCTTGACGTTAACGACGATAAATTACATCTGTAGAAAGGTCGCGAGAAAAATATGTTTCGCATAACTCGCTGAGCTTTCGTATCTGAATTTTATAAGAGATTTTGGCTTCTCGAAAGAGCCTCAAATTACCTTGTTGGCTTATCTTGAAGACATTTCATCTCTCCGTAATAAAGGTCATTATTTATTTCCGTTGATGTATAATTATAAAGACATGTTTAATCTGCGAGTACTTTCGCTTTTATTGCACACGTACTGATGTAAAATCTATGGAAATTTAAATCAGAAGTGTTTCTACTGAAAATGCCTTTTAAAATTTTTACAACTTCCTGGCTTACTTCTTTGTCCCTTATGAATATTGAAACTTGAATAATTAAATCTTATAATAGTTGAAGTAATTTTCCTTTACGTTATACATTCCTCAGAATAATTAAATATCGAATGGATTTAAATAGGATAAGTGGCTTAATTTTAATCGTCTTTTAATTTAACATTTTCAGACAAGTTTTGGCTCACGTGAGGACAATTCCAGAGCTGATTTTACTAGGCAGTATGTCACAAAACGTAAAAAGGTTGCCGATCTTTTCATTCATGGTTCGACATCCACGTGGCACATTTCTTCATCACAATTTCGTCTGCGCCGTCCTGAACGATATATTTGGTGTGCAAGCACGTGGGGGTTGCGCCTGTGCGGGTCGATATGCTCACGACCTCATGGGAATTGACGAAAGTCTTGCTAAGGAATATGAAATTGTGCTTCAAGAGAGGTGAGAACACTACTTTTGCTATTATTTTTACAAACAAAAATTACTGAAAACAAAAATTATTATATTTTAATAGTAATTTAGTTCCGATAGGTTCAAGGATGTGAACGCCTAATTTCTAATTTATTTCTTCTATTCTCTTGCGAAAAACCAAAATCGTAAAATAGGTACTAAGAACTTTTTTTTCATCTCAGAATTCAATCTAGATTACATAAGCAGTTTCTCGAAAGTCATTAAAAACGGAAAGATGTTTTTAGAAAAAAGCAAAATTACAGGTTTGGTCGAGGAGCGACGAATAAATTGACTTAGAAAATATATTTAAGTAGATGCATAGAGGCTATCGAGTATCAGGAAACACATAATCGTGAGTTGGTTATTGTTTCTTGCAAAGAGTCAGTCATATTACTTTAAAAACGGAAATGCATAATAAAACATGTAACTAGTTTGCGAGCGTCGCGTCGATATAGATAAAGGTTATTGTTTATACATTTGTGCAATAATATACATACAATAATAGATTAGTCGATCGTGTTTAATTTCTAAAGAATAAAAACTTTTTTAGTAAGGTATTGCCCAAAGTTCACATTTATTAAAACTTGTGCATATCTTCCAAAGAGCATAAAACGGGATCTTTTATTATTTCCTGAAGCCATGACATCTCTTAATTATTTTATTTACTGTCCAATAATTTTTAATTAAATTCAAGAGGTTGCTTGATCCTAAATCAACTTCTGAGGACAGAGCCAAATTAAGTTAATAAAAAGAATATTAAACACAAGTTCGTAAACCCAAACCGGTTTTCGAATGAAAACCTAATTTGAATGTAAATTACTTTTGCAGTGGACAGGATGATGTCAAAGAAGAATCGAACGCAGAAGCCCTTCGACCAGGTTTTGCCAGGATATCCTTTCCTTATTTCATGTCCGAAGCTGAAGTAGCATTTGTCCTTGAGGCTTTGAAAATGGTCGCCACTGAGGGATGGAAACTTTTACCACAGTATGTTCTTAATCCAGACACTGGAGAGTGGAGGCACCACACAAATAGTGTTTTTAAAGAACGAAAATGGCTTGGTTCCATAAGATATACTGATGGGAGAATGAATGCTACAGAGAGAAGGGTTTCAGGATCTGGAGTATTTCCTCAGAGTTACAGCGATTGCTTGCAGACTGCTAGAAATATTTTCAACAAAGCGAGAAAAATGGCTCTGAGATATCCACTCCAGATCGATCATGGTGTCTCCTTTGATGATAAAGCTGAAAGTCTCCGTTGGTTCATTTTACCCAGCGAAGCTCAGGATCTTCTTCTGGGAAATTCACAGAATGTGAAGCAGCATGTACCTTTCGATCCAGCAGTTTACAAGTGAGTATTTAAAAAATATTCGACCTCTCTGATTAGATCTAGATTTAGATTTAACAATCTTTTTTTGTCTAGACTCGCTGGGTATGGATTCCTCGACCTCTCAACAAACAGTTCGCCAATGACCTACAACTCAAGTATTTTCGCAATTAGAAGACTAAACAGCGATGTGCCAAGATCAGGAATTGCACCAGTTTCTCCAGTTTCACCAAGGCATCGCAGTCTTCCAGCATTGTCAAGTCCACCTGACCTGAGAAATGGAAAATACAGACTCAGGATCAATGACATGGAGGATGATGATGTTTCGAGTTCAGATCCCAATGGTCAAAAATCACCTGCAACTTGCCCAGGATCTCCAATGCCAAGTATTAGATTCGCTGTGGGGGAAGCTGTCACATCAGCAGCAGCAGGAATTTTGGGAGCAACCCCAGCAGTCGCTAGACTGATTGCGAGCGAGCAGAATTTGAGTCCTGGTGGTGAGACTTATGTTGGCAGAACCAGATGCAATTCTTTGGGAAGCAGTAGCTGTCCTAGAAGTGCAACTGGGGGAACAACATCTCCGGTTCCAATTCCCCTAAGTCCACAAACACTTGCGAGCTTGGGAATTGCTATCAACACTTCTCAAACCAGATTTCGTCACTGCAGCTGTAGCAGTCAAACTGATTTAAACGGTTCCTTGGATTCCGATACTTCAGGATCTCCTAATAGGTCTTCATCTTCGCTTGGTCATGTTCCAATTTCGTCTTGTTCATCATCATTTGATTCTGGAGTTGCAGCTAGCAGACTTGGTAGATCTTCACCAGTTCCTTCAAATATGAGCCAAAGTTCGGAGGACGATCTTCGAGCCTACCTTAAAGAAGTGACGAAGGAACTTGCAACTGAGATCAAATCAGAAATTAGAGAAGTTATCTCTAAGGTCGATGATGTTCTTTCGGAGACCAATACTTGTGAGACTACTCCTCAACATCAGATGAGGCAGCAACAGCAGCATCAACATCATGACTCTTTTTCTGCTAGTGATATTGCTGAGTATCTTATGGAGTTTTCGAAAGAGATGGCGAGCGAAGTCAAGTCTGAGATTAGATGCATGGTCAACTCTGTTGATGGCCTTCATAGGTAAGAAATTTTATATATTTTTTAAAATTTACTATCACGATTTTTTATACAACTTGCAAGAGAAGTTTGGTAGATTTTTTTCAATTTCATTGCACATACTTCGTGACTTTGACTTTGTAGAAACAGTTTCAGATATAATCGGAACCTGTTTTTTATGATAGGATAAATCTATCATGCTTCTCATGTTAGTGAGGTATCTAAAAGATTGCCTTACGTGAGTTTCTTTCTCTATTTCACATTTCTCACCAGCGGTGTTTGCCAAAGTTGTAAGTTCACCTTCAATTCAGGATAATCCGTATTTTAGTGCCTTGTTCGTGTATTGCTTCAATACGATCTGCTTGGGAAAATTTTTTTCTAAGCACAATATTTCCTCCTTAAAGATTTTTATGTCTTTTATCCGCTCTTGTTATGTAAGTACTGTTTAGTTGCTGTTGCACTACTACTGGATTCGAAAAATACGAGTAACCCTGATTAGAAATTCGCCTAGAGGATTTTATATACTTGTACCAAAATGTTTCTGTTTCTTGAGTAGAATCTTATTTGGTTAATTTTTTTAGGTATTCACCAGACGACAGATCTTCCTCCGGATGTGCCTCACCAGCTGAAAAGAGGCGAATTGTCTTGCCCAATTCAACACGTCCAAGAACACCAATTCTACCAGGAAAGATTAGTGAATTCAGCCAACATGACAGCAAAATGTCCAGCGAGTGTTCCTCTGACGAAACTGTGATATACGTTGTAAAATCCAGTACTGGCGATGGTGAGAAAAATACAGATGAGGATGAAATTGACGATGAGGAAGAGCAGGAAGAGCAGGAAGAGCACAACGAAAAGAAGAAAGCCTTACCCAAGATATACTCTGCTGTTAATTCTGTCAGTTCTCAGGACAGTGGCATCAATCTGTCTTTCCACGAAAGCGAAAAAAATGGTGATTCCTCTGATCTTGGAAGAAGCAGTAGTTCTGAGTCCAATTCTAATGGGCATTCTAGAAGACCTCGTTTATCTCTTATTCCTGGAATGAACTACACAAAACAATCACGACCCACAAATGATGATCTCTCGGAAGATGAAGAAGCTTTTCTACTTTCTGAAAGCTCAGGACAAGAAGGAGAAGATGATTCTAAAACTGAAAATGGTATAAATTCGAATCAAAGTTTGTGGCATTGTCCACCAAAAAATGTTTGGAAACCTGTAGTTGAAGCGATTCATGAATTTGAAATGATTAAAGACAATGATAGGGTTTTGATTTGTCTTTCTCTTGGGGGCAGAAATTCTTTGTCACTTCTTCATATACTTCATCAGTATCGATTTTATGTCAGGTCGAAGGGAATCGATTTTGAAATTGGTGTTGCTACAGTTGATGATAGTAGTCACCATGATCCTCTTGAGTCGATGTCTTATCTCAAGTCTTTGGATATACCTTATTTTTATGAGGAAATCGTTCCGAATACTAGTCAGGAAGAAGAGGAAGATTCTGCTTTACGTTCGTCAGGCAACAGCTCTTGCAGTTTCTGTGCCAGGTCAACTAGAGCAAGACTTTACTCTGTTGCTAAGCAACATAATTATAATGTTCTGGCACTTGGACAGAATTTGGATGACCTCACTGAGGGATTTCTTGCTTCAGTCTTCCATAGTGGTAAACTCAGAACAATGAAGGCTCATTATTATATTCGGGAACAGGACCTCAGAGTCATCAGACCATTTGTCTACGTCAGGGAGAAAGCACTGAGGCAGTTTGCCGAGTCCAAGAAACTTCCTCGTTTTCGGGAGGTATCTACGAGCAATGATGAAACTATTCAGGTAATTGATTTTGAACATTACATTTTTTCAGTGCATTATACCCTGCAAAATTTGGTTTCGAAGCCAAGAAGGGTGTGGAAGTTTACTTGGAGTACGCACACATATTCTATTTTACATAATTATGTATATTTATTTTTCCAGAAGCGACAACGTAACGAGGAGTTGATCGCTCGACACGAGCAGTCTTATCCACGTTTATATTGGTCCCTTCGATCTGCATTGAGACCTTTGATAGCAGCTCGAGCTCAATCCGGGGATAATCAGCAACTACCGAACCAGCAACAGAAGCGACAACAGTTCAGAAGACCCAGAGCAAATTCTTTTAACTCCTCACCTATAGTCAACACCTCAAAAAGAACTGACGATAGCGAGGAAACGGACGAGGAACCAGTTTTCTGAAAAGAGAATTAATTCTCTTCACTTAGTTGCATCCAATTGACAATACTGACCTCATTATAAAAATGATGCGAGCCACGCACAAACGCTCTCTCGATACTCGCTTCTCGCATTTGTACTCGCCCTCGCTACATTCCGCTCGTTTGAGTCAAAGCGAAGCCATTATAAATTTTAGAAGTACTTAATTTATTCGTTATTAATTCATTAAACATTATTCACGGATCATATTTTCGACTGAGTTAAAAATTCGACCAGTGTCTTCTATATTATTTAAATTAGTAAAACAAATTGTGATAAACTCGTACTATGAAGTGATATTAATTTTTTTCTTATTCGAAGCGTTTTCATTTTATAATTTTATAATTGTATAACTCATATGCTTAGGGTCGGGATACTCTTGTTAAATTAATCAATTGGCAAAGCTGATGACGTTTCTGACAACCTCATTCCATTGATTCATCTTTTACTATCGGTACTTATGGGTTCGTGAACGATTTGAATGGACTGACTGAGAAATTTGAGGGAACAAAAGTGCGACAGGGAGTGTCGATTGTAGCAAAAAACTCATCAAACAGCGTCGAACGAATCCGAGTATGAATCGGAGGATACTTTACTGAACACTAATTACGTCTGAGAACGAGATTTTTCTCGCGACCAATAAAACTACACAAAGTCACGACTATGCGTTATCTACACTGCCGATTTTACGGTAGACAGCAACACTTTTTTTCTTTCTCGTATAGTTTCGAGGCAAGTGATCTTTTTTTTCAAGATAAATTCCATTTGTGATGCGTGTTCGATCAGCTCTTGTTAGCAGATTAAATATTTTTATACTATTACAAGATCTTTACTGGACTCTTTTAGAGAAGTTGTAAAATGTTGATTTAAGACGAATTTCTGAATCGGTGCTTATATTGGAAAAGGAATAAAAATTTGTACATATTTAAATCATCTATTCATGATCCAATGAGACCACCGATTTTTTATTTCAACTTCGTCAGCAGCGCAAGGAGAAAGTTTTAGCTTGACTTAAAATACCTAGACGAGAAGTACTTTTTCTGTCTTGTCACGATATTTTTAAAGCTTTGCAGAATAGAAAATGATGCACTGCCGCTGCGAACGAACACTAGACAAAATAATTAAAAACGTGAAAGTACCTCTCGTCTGGTAATTATATACAATTATTATCTTTTTATACTGATGTGCGATTATTTCTCCTTGCGCTTTGAGTATTGAACACGCATACAAATTTTTGTAATGTCAGGTATGTTTGTATGTATGATATCAATTTTTGTATTTCTCAACATTACACTCTCATGATCTTCACTCGGAGTCCACACCAATTTTTGTATAAGTTTCAAATACAAATTTACACTATCGACGAAAATTCTGGGTACGCCTGTTTTCAACAATGTTGAGAACACCAAAAATATTTATTATTTTTGAAAACGCTTTGTCTCGTTTTAATGATAAATTACCATAGCTCAAACTTGTACGTAAAATCTCGTAAGTTTTTAAATTAAAATTACAGCACTGTAGCAACTACTGAAAAACAGGCGTACACCTAATTTCCACTGGTAGTGTATAACATGGAAGTACCTAAAATTCACGAGTCGGTGAAACCGGAATCGACAAAAAATCGTACAATTCCAGTCAAAATCGACTTTACTTTCCTGCGGTCAGGGAAGATTTAATTTATTTTGATGGATTGAAATCGACAATTTTGCTCAGAACTCCGTGTAACTAAGAAGTAATTTTTGTTTACTGTAGTTTATAGGGCCCCTAGCTATCTGATAAAATTCCCGCTCTTTGTGCAAATTTTTGATGGTAGATCGTGAACAAGTACTGTAGCTTGCCATCAATGTTGCATGTCTGTTCAAAATAAGGAAAGTCATAGACTTTCTATGAGTTTCAAGATATTCTTATCGACTAATTTGGTTGTTAAAGAGTCTTATTGAACAGTCTCATTGATCTGTAAATGTCTACGTTATTATTATCGTGACAAAGGTTTTGACACCGAATCTGTAAGAAGTCTGAGACTGCTCTCAAACTTACCGAAAAAAGTTTCTTTAATGACAAATATTTTTTGGAACTGAAAGTTGTAATTCTTCCGCATCCAAAGATTTTTTAAACTAACTAAACGTGTAAAGTGAAAAATATTGTAAGATTAGAGATGACTTTTTTCGGGGTCTTTTTTGAGAGTTCATCAAGAAACGCTTATCAGAGACTTAGATGACAGAAATATGTAAATAGGTAGCGTTTGCGGTATCCTGTATGCGTGACATAGTACGTGTAGCTTTAAAGATTTCGGATTTTATAAAGAAAAGCGAATCTGCGATACTCTTCTCTTTTTATAAGGTATTCAATCCTAGGAGAGACTATTTTTCACGGGAAATGTACTCGATACTGCAAACACTTTTGCGTAGATATCCACAAATCAAATAACGCTCTTGTATCCTTTAGAGAATACATTGCACGTAGAATTAGCTTATCGATTTCCGTTTAGTCTAGGCGAATGAGTCCCGGAACTCTGTACTACTAATTAATGTTAAAGGTTACTGAATCCTTCTAAGTGATGGATTAAATGTCAGGTTACAGCTTCACTCTGGATCGAGCATTAAACTTTGAGAAACCGACATGGTAATGGAAGTATATCTTGTGTATGTTGTTCATTCTACTTTATACCAGTGAAAATTGTTCGTGTTTTAAATAATCAAATTTCACTGGTTTCATCCATGGCATAATTGTTCAGACAACAATCACAAAACTCAGTAGAATAATTACTAATATCACTATTTGTATAGTTCCATCCCTAATTGAATTGGTCTTATCCAGGAGACACTATTTTTGACTCGATCTGTGTGCCCAGTTGTAGGCTGAACTGTACAATCAAAATGCTTAAATTTGGATGATTTTAAGGAATTTATTCGAGTAACAAGACGTCGAATTTACATAAATAAAAAAGAGTGATTTATCAGCTTATCAATGTATCATTCATTCGACTAGAATATTTTTATAGATCAATAAAAATACAAATCATGTCTCTCTTAACATAATGTAGGTCTGAATACATCGTGTTGCTCGAATCGACCCAAAATTCTCTTTTGAATGTATTTTTCAATCCTTAAAGAGGGTTTTTAAAATAACGGTGTTACTGCATTGCATATTATAATTCTCGTTGTTTTGCCTGCATGATGTTGTTATGAGAACATGACATGAAAAGAAGCTACAATTTTAGGTGTTACAAGTAAGTTTTGAATGCGTAATATTCGCTGCTTTTGGATGAAACGATAAGAAGCGTAAATGATTGAATGTGACTTTACAAACATTGACATTGTTTGTAAACCTTTTTATGTTTATTCGAATATAAATCTATTTCATCTTCGTCTATTCCAATGCAGCGAATTTTTTCGTCACTCCTAACTGGATATTATCTACGAATTATTATGAATAGATCTTATATTTTCTGAGAGTTGCAAGAGAGTATATTGTTATTGTAAAGTTATGTAAGTTTATTTATCGCTAATAAAAAAAGATCTTAATAAACTTCTCATTTTATCAAAATCCATCTTCCTTAATTTTAATTCTCTAAGGTTAAAAAAGGTTGTTATGTATGGAGAAAAGTACGGGTTTTATGTGCTGCTGTTAAATTCTGACTACAGCTTATTACAGCTTTTCCTAGCCAATTAAGCCCCGACATCAAGCATGCGCTTTGTGAAATGACACTTTCTGTAATAGGCACTTTTATGTGTCTATTACAGAAAAATTATAACATCCTAAAGGAAATGTTCACTTTATATTAGATAGTTACTTTTTAAAACACTATTCCAGATTTTATTATTAAAGTTGAAGAGATGTCGTCAAATTTAATCATGATTGATCGCATGGGTGATGCTACTCAAACTTCTGGTAGGGAATTTCGGCAGCATCCCTCCCCAAACAAATAAAGTTTGCTTCCTTTGGATTTTTTGTTTATATAAGCTTCTATTGCTTATATAATTTTTTATGATATTTTAAAAGTATTTAGAGACTTCTTTAATTGTTATTTTAGCTGAATTATTATTTCTTGAGGATATTAGAGAAAAAGTAGCCTGTAAAATAAATTTGATCCTTCTCACAATCCTCGGAGAGATGGAGATTAGAATGCGTTTATTGAAAGAACATTTTTTGTATAAGAACAAGAATAATTATTTTATTATTGATTTTATTGGATTTTAAAATAGATATATATGTATATATTTATACAGAACAGCGCAAATAGTTTCGTCATTAGCGTAATATTATATATCGTAAGGTACTCAAGACGCAACCAGGATATCGATTCGGTTCGGCGAGTTTGGCCAAACACTCGGTCATTTTCGATCAAGCATGAAAAGACTGACAGCTGGCATAGAAATTTAAATTACCTAATTTATGTATAATCTTTTTATTTTTCTCTCATGTTTTTATATTATATGCTCGGTAAACGTTTGAGCGAAAGCCACGAAAGCAGCATCGACATTTTGTCGATCATTGAAATTGTCATCGTCGTTACATAATTATTATGTATATGTTACACGCCAGGGTTAATTATACAAAGTACATATGTTTTGTAATTTTACTATTATTAATTTTAATGAACCCTGCCAGCAAATATAATAACAACGCCCTTCACATTTATGTGAAGATCAAATCAATAGAGACACGTTTTAATGGAAATTGCATGCAAAATTATTGAAGCTAAAACTTTCAATTAAATAAATATGAAAATAAAGGTGTTACAATTAAATTTAAAGTACATTTTTAGAAATTTCCATTCAGTCTCCTTTCTTGGTCCTCAGGTAAGGTAATTTTGTTACAGGAACCAACATAATTTTGAATTCCATTTTCCAATTTCAAATGGTATTTCATATATGCATTTCTTTGGATCAACTCTGGCGAGTAATTGTATAGGTAACTTATTCAATTTGCGCAGAAACGGACAGAAACGGAAGAGTTCATAAAGTGAGATTTATTTAAATGCTTTACGCATTCATAGCCTAGATTATTCGACTTATAGTATCTACGCACAGTGAGATGGTCTTACTCGATAGAAATGGTTTCTTTATATATGTCTATTACAGACACGCGAGCTTGCTTGATTGTCAAAAGTAATAATGTTTTATTTCAACTCGTAACACCATATTTGCATGTCGTTGGCCGTGCAGACTGCAGATACTTACAATCCTCCATTTACAATTTAGAGAAACTCCCTTATAGTAATATAATTATTTTTAAACTTAATAAAAACGGAAGCATAAAAGAAAAAAAAAAACTTTAAAAATCGGTTTCGAAAGTAAAATCATGCTGGATAAATCTATAGGGAAAGATATAATTTTCTATTTGTCTTTTACTTTTGTGTTCTGTTACATATCTTAAATGGATAGAATTTTATATTATAACTTTTTATACATTGTGCGATTTATTGGACATAAACAAAGATTAGTAATTTAGTATATTAACGATGAATCTTGAAGGCTGAAGTACATAGAGAATATACTAATTGAATACTTATAATTGTTAGAAAAATGCTATCTATTTTATTTTAGTAAATGTGATATTCTACAAGAGCAACATCTATATTTTTTAATTAGATTATTAAATGTTAGAAATTGTACACCATTACCGACATGATGTTGCTACGTGTTGTTTCAAATGATATTCAGAAGTTAGTTAGTGAATATTAAAAATGGATAAAACGTTTTAAAGATATACAAGCTGTTCAAATAGTAAGATGCATCAGCTTACATTGCTCCGTTGGGAAATATGAAGTGTGAAGATTCAGAGGGAATTCCATTGAAGATGGAACTTCCTGAAATTTCCTCAACACTAGAATGTTTAAGATATTTTTAAAATAATAATTTCATTTTGAACATAAAAATAATCCAATTATAAAAACAGCTTCTATAAATTTTAAGTCTCGAAGTGAGCTTATAATTTTAAATATTTAAAATGAGTTCAGAAATATTTTTTAAAATGTCCTCAAACTTTAAAATATATCAAGATTTTTCTAATTATTTCAAGAAATTCAAAAGATTTCAAATATTTCAAGAGGCTTCCAGAGATTTAACAGAAATTAAAGATTTTTTGAAGTCCTTAAAAATACAAATCCGGAGTGACTCACTTCGAGACTTCTATTTTATTTGATTTTAAAGAAGCTTATTCAAATATAATCGCAATCTCTTTTTTATGATAAGTTTGTTCGCAAGTAGCTCGAGTTTATAAACATGCGTAATTTATTGTGCATTTATATTTCACATGGGCTTGGATTATCTTTAATTTTGCGTAATTATAAGCAAACAATTTGCAAAGAGAAAATAAACAAAAGACACTGTTTGCAGAAAAAATATCTTGATTTTCAATCTCTTGATGGGAGTTTTTTAAACCCTTGAGACTTGAATAAATAGTGTTCGAAGCAGAATTAGAAGAGAATGGTATGTCGTGCACTTACCCCGGAGTTAATCAGTATCAGAGTAATCATGTAAAATATTCAAATGAGTTGCTTCAGAATCGAGATCAAGAGTCGCAAAATATCAACACTGAGTGTTTCTGAATTAATTAGAGAGTTGAAAGGTATTTGAATTTTATTTAATGATATTATGAAGGCAGTCTCTTGTACTGTCCGCTTTTGCACTTAATGTAAATATCTACTATTACACGAGATGAGAGCGAAATCGTTTTGTTAATAGACGAAGTTGCAGATATGTCGAAAGTCGAAAATTTAAAAGTCAATTCGTAAGATGTAGACTCACCATACTGGATAAAGACATTAATGCTTCCGGTGGTCGAGTTTCCCTAATCTTATTCATCAGCACTTTGACACACGTCGAGTGAACTTATCAGTGTCTCTCATCGACATAATGCAATTTACCTTAAAAAACTTACAGTAATAGACCATCGCCCGATTTTTCATTTCATCCATTATTTTTATGGATCTCCTAAGGAGAGCAATTTCGGAAGAATTTAATGAATTTACGAGCGAAAATACCTCCTTGTAAGTCTACCAATTTCTAACTAATTTTTGGGAGTGTCGTTGAAAGCTCAGAGAAAATGGGCCTTTGATTTAACCAATCTTCATTATCTAGTCACCAAGCACAAATTTCATTTAACATTATTTTAGTTCACTTTAATTAGAACTAGAATATCATACACGCACTGATAGATTTAAAAATTTTATCTTGAAATATCATAATATTCAATAATTCGAAAAAAATTTGAAATGATCTCAAGATATCTCAAGATATTAAAATCTCTTGAACTCCCTTGAAAATTCTTACATTAATTAGATTTGAAATTAGAGTTAATAACTTTTTCGATTCTTCTTGAGACGGAGCTTGAAAAAATTTTCTAGCGACTATCGAGAAAGTAATATTGAACTCAGACAGTCTGCGATCATCGAGATTAGATCACTCTCAGATTTTTTCTTTTATTTTCTATTTAACGACTTTGTCTCCCAATGCTCTAAATCTCTGGGCTTTCATCACGCGCGTCCCATAACGGATTTACACTCTTAATAGCTTCGCGTACAGGTGGCACGTCCTTTTTAGAACGAATCGCGATTCCATCGTAAAACCCGTAATATAAATCTTTCTATATGCTGGACGTATTTAAGAGACGCATCGTAGCACGTTCTATAATTTATAGCAAAACGCCTGGCACATCCCTTCAAAACTTCTTATTTGCTCTTTTCTTTTGAGTACTCCTCTTTCTTTTATTTCAGTCCTCCAAGCAAAGTCGATTATTTACTATACATCAAAGTTTATCAGTTTTACTTATGCCGGAATGAAAACTCTTGATTTATTAATAATATAATCCAGTATTTACAAATTTCTAAGTCTTCATTTTTCTTTTTTGAACAACTCAAGGAGAAAATTTTATTTCCGTCGAACAGTCTTGGACAGGTTCCTGTAAAGATTCCCATACAGTAACCAATGCAGAACTAGAACAGGAATTAGTATAGGAACCAGTCCAGAAACTAGTACCGGAACCACTGATGAAATCAGTAGAGAAATTAGTATAGAAATCCGTAGAGAAACCAGTGCTGGAATTAGTACAGGAATTTGCATGTAGAATTCATTGAAGCTTCTCTCATTACTTAAAATCAAGAAGTTCCATACCATAAAAGCTGTAGCTTTAATTTTAATGATAAAATATGTCATTAGAATGAAAGTGAACGAATTTTTAGATGAGATAAGATGAAATACTGATGAGATATTGCGTCGCCGACAAATGCTTTGATTCGTGTCGTTTAAGGATTAGGTAGACTGAAGAGGATAATCAGGTCTTCAGAATGTAGGGGATTGAGGATCCTCTTCTTCGTCTTCCTCATCCTCATCTATTCCTGGCTCGCCTAAGGCGTGGGCGAATTCTGAAACAGATATTCGATTCTTTCAAATTTTTCTTCTCTAGGATTTCTCATTCATATTCGATACCTCTACAATCTGATAAGAGGCACCCGAGAAACAATAACGAATTCAAAGAAGGTACGTTGTAGCATTTTTACATAACAAATTTACCATAAAAGAAAAAGTCAAAAGTTTCAAAGGTTTTTTGATTCTGTAGTTTCAAAGAGAATTAGTCATTTTTCTTTCTTGTTCAATTATTAAAATTGCTTCTAACAATAAGTAGACAGCCCACCCCTTTTTTTGAATTAAGTATTGATATAAACATAAACTACTTTTGAAAGAATTTAAACTCGAGGTCATACGTTTGGGAAGTCTTAAAAAATCTATATTTGGAGTAAAAGTGTTCTAATCTTTTCTAAGTCGGGGTAAATGTCCCATTCGAGCCTATCTTATTCCTGTTTAAAGACGCCCTTGGCAGAAAGTGCCCTTGTGAGAAGGAGTCAAGGCTCTTCAGACAAGGTTATCTTTCACAATTACCATTCGAAAAGAATCACTGCACCCCTGACATTTATGAACTATTTTCCAGAATGAACAATAAGGCTAAATACCGTTTGACCCTCTTTTTGATTTCAATATACATTTTACTTTTTTACTTTTTTATCATTTCTCTACTTTTTTTTTTGTAATTAAAGTATTAATTCATAGGCTAGGACTAATAATTTTATAAGAAAATATGATAAAGATTTCTGCTTACCATAAAAGTCGATTCGTCCGTCGCCATCAACGTCGACTTCCTTTATCATGTCCTCGACTGAAAAGATTTAAGGAATGAGATTACTCAATGGCTTTGTGACTTAAAAAGAAGCATACAGTCATTAATTCATCTTTAAAGAAAATTCTAATCATATTATTAATTTGACAATTACTTTTAATTTTAATTTGAATGTAAGAGTTTCCTTCTAATTCAGTGGATTATTTATGTACAAGAAACTTTTTTCGTTTCTGATTCCTAGAATTTTAAAAAGTAGAATTTAAACTTAGACAATTGAGATTGGTTCAAAGTGCAATCCTTGCTCTTCTTTCTTAATCCTGATTAATTCCAATCACGAATACCCTCCTCAGAAGTCCTTAGCGTCTTAGGAGTTTAAACGGCGAGCAGATAATAAAAAAACCACGATGCGTTCGCAATTATTTCTGGGAGAAATTTATTGCCACGTAATATTAAATGAATCCCACGCTTGGTACATTTCAGATAGACCCCCTTTTTACAGAAAATTTATAATCTTTGGACTAATGAGTACAAATTATGCCTAAACTGAATTTCTTACATTAATTTTCATAAATTTTCTTATTTAATTTTTTCTCCTTCAACTTTTATCAAATAATTAAATTTGACCAAATAGTATTGTATACATAGATATATACATAAATTCGAACAAGTTGGTGAAGAATTTAGAGATTCAATAAATTCTTTTGAAACAGAGCCCACCGCTGCAGATATGTAGTAATAAAATCGTGCAATTTGCGTTTAATGCATATGTATTTGTTTTCCAAGTAATAAAAAGATCGTTAACTTTTGGAAAAAACGTTTTCGACTCAAATGTTTATCAAATAAAAATTTCTCTCCATGTACACATAAATCAAACATATGTAAAAAATATTTATGTTAGAGCCTTGTATGTATGTAATTCTCGGCTAATTCAGTTTTTTTTTTTATAAATTCAACTTGCACTCAGTATTGTTCTTTATTTATTGCAAATTAGTGAAAAAGGTACTTGTAAGTTTTAAGAAGCTTTTTTAAGTGAAAAGAAAACAATTTCGAGGTTTGCTTTAAGATTCAACGAAAAGGAATTGTGATGATTGTATTAATGGATTCTTTGTTAAAACGAATTGTTGGCTCTTAAGTAGAAAGTGCTTTTGAAAAGTGTTGGGTAAGATCAGACTACTCAGACTGGTAGAACAAGGTTAAAAATGTAAACTCAGTATATCTAAAGTTCTAAAGAAAGCCTTGCGATACGTGAAGGCTCTGACGGCAGGCTTAATACCACGAGTTACCAACTAACTTCTTTAAAGAGGATCAACCAGTAGTGCTGAAACTTTGATATGAGTTGAAAAAAAAGTGACGTTAAGCCATGTCGAGTGCATTTGCAAGTCAGAGGAAGAACATTCGCAGTTTATCAAAAAAGGCAGTGTTTCGCGTCTGACTTAACAATTTCAAAATAATTATTCCAATAATTAGGCTTTTTTGTGATTATAAAGAGTTTCAAATGATTTTAAGAGATTTCTACGAATTTTACGGAATTACTAAAAAAAAAAATTAATAGATTTCGTGGAATTATAGATACAAATTACATATATAAATAAGAAGGAAAGAATTGAAAAATCGATAGATACAGTCTTATATCGCGATTCTGGACATTACGTTGAAAGAATATTTGAAGTAAGCCGGATATATAGTATATATGGAACATTTGGTGTCGCGACTACGTTTCCGCACTAAATTATCGACTCTAGTTTAATGTCCTTTATGTCTGAAAGCTGCGGTGTACCATAAGTAAGTGGTGATCGATTTTTTTACGAGCTGTCGTTTAAAGAACGTTTTCCTAACACAACGGGAAGGTGAAGCTGTAAGTGTTGGAGAAAAAGTTCAGAGCCTTATGTTCCTTACTTTCTGTCTCACTGCTTCGTGTGAAAGGGTTTTCGACACGTTTTACGAGACGTCGTTCCCATAGAAAATAGAAATCAGATCCAGTGCTAAGTGTTTGAAGGTATTTTTTTTTAAACCAATGTTTCTTTAACATATTATGTTTTTAAAAAAGTAAGAAGAATTTCTTATTCCTGGAAAATGATATTTAATTTTAAAAAATACATACTCTCTTCTTCGGAAAGATCCTCCCCTAGACATTGGAGAACAGCTCTGAGATCAGATGCTGTAATATATCCTCGATTATGCTTGTCGAAAACCTAAAACATAATTGAAAGGAGTTTCGGTTAATGTAGAAATCAGGAAACCTCACTAAATTGTTCTAGGTTTTGGTGTAATAAATTGCTGCAATCTGATCGCGTCAAATAATCTTTGTAATTATTCAACCGAGATTCGATTGCAAAGACTTGCGCGAAGGGAGCAATTATTCCTCGCAATTCCAAGGTGGAAATCTTGCCTATGGAACGAGAAAGGAATTGCAAATGACTAAAGGGCACGTGATTATTTCCAGCTATTCATTACGGATATCAATTGAAAAGTGATATTAACAGAACCTTATATTAAATATTTCATGGAGAATAATAATAAGTTTTTGTTCATTTTTCAATATTCCTTAATAACTTCCTCCTTTTCTTCATTTCTTCAAATGTAGTTTCTCCTAATCACTTCTGGAAAACTTTTAGCTCTGGAATACTTTTTTTTATGACCGACATATTTTCAAAAATATGGATTATGAATATAATATGACCAAACTAACATAGGTAATAAATGTCAAACTGACATAAGGAAAGTTTGACATTGACAGAAAAAATCACGAGGCAAAAAACACGTGTTATAAGCGAGTGGAAATATGGAAGCTTCAATGTGGAGAGAATGAATCTATTGTATATTATCTATTATTAATATATATATTGTATATTATCTATTATATTTAACAATATTTTTTTTGTTCTTGGCAATATGGAATCAAACGATAATTAAGACAACTCCTTTTGATGGTATGAGGATTTCTCGAACTCGTATAACTTTGTGAAACGATTAGAAGCTGTCAGAAGGAATATGCAGGCTTGCATAGTAATGAACGCTCGACTTCCATCAACTCCAATCTTCGTTGTATGGTATTATGCCAGAGCTGGCTTGCATACGATTAGTCGGATCACACGGAGAAATGATTTGATTTGTCGTTTCAGCTCCTGCTAGTCTGATACTCAGTAAGTTAATCTTGTATAGTTGCTAATGAATTCAAGTACTTGGTGATACATTCAATTTTTTGAAAATAATCAGAGAGATATTCGAGGAATATATTTTAAGGAATATATATTCCCTATAGGGGAAAAGCGGAAATTTTAAATATGTTGATTTCCTCCAAGGATGGAAGCCTCCGAAGTAAAATCGATCAATTTTATGTCAACTGCTTCAAAATATTCCAACAGCCAAAATTATTGAAAAAATATGTACTACATTCTAATCTACTTTGACAATAGTTTACCCGGCTTGAAATGGAAGCACAAAACTGATATAAATGTCAGAAGGATTAATGTCCCTTAATCGGAAGTAGACATGCATATTATCCATTTCCGCTACATAATTGATCATTTGTTGTTGTATAAACATGAACCACAACTTGGGCAATTATCGAGTTATCACCAGATTGATTAGGCACGCTTCACCAATGAATAATAATCTTATTACGACAGATCTCTGGATTGCAATCTCTGATTCGAAAAATCCATCTGCGTTACTGAACTCGGAAAACGTCGAGTTTCGTCCGTAGCGGATACGGATTTTCAGCTTTCCATTTCCGTCTCGACGACCGGACGCTCGTTTCTTTCTGTTTGCAAAAAGGAGGAGTGGAATGTGACTTTAGCTGTGTCAGCCTTCGAGTTGCGCGAACCTGACTGGACATGTATACAATGTACGAATCTTACCCGACTGTAACGCGAATAAATTGGGTGGTGCACCTCCAGATTCTCCAGAGACTATTTCAAGCCAAAAGTAAGAGACATTTGGAAAATACTAGGAGAAGGATTACGGAAGGCAGCTTGACCGATTTGGCCATTGTGTTCCTCATTAATTTATCCTGGATGTAGAAGCGATCCCAGAAGCGGCATCAATCCCAATTCCATTTCCAGGAAGGCCAATTGATTTGACTCGTTTACTCCCGCTTCGACGTAAATTGCGTTTGCACTACGACCAAACTCGCGTTAATAATCGTGCAAATCTCGTTAACATTCTGCTGGGAATCACATGCTATTTTACCCTTTACCGATATTTTGATAAGGATAATTCTTCAAAATGACACTGATGTTGCTTTTAAAACCTTAAATTTCAAAGCAAAATTAAATAAGAGTGTGAAGTTGTTGAGTGAAGGAAAATTATGTAAAAAAACATCATGAGTGAAGAACATTGAAATTAATTTCTAAGAGTTATAGCGTAATTGATTCTTGCGATAAGTTTTATACTCTATAGTAAAACAAAGTTTGACAAATTCAGTAGACTCTATGCAACTGGAGGCAATTCTTCGAAAGTTGTGCAAAGGCAAACCTTTGAACTTGCAATTTTGTATAATAAATTTTCTCAGTCAGAAGAATTACTTTTAATAAGCATACAAGAAACTTTTAATGAATCTTAAATAAGAGTTAAGAATTATTATAGGTGCCAGTTTACGAACTGATCTGTGAAACAGTGAAACTACGAATTTTCGAGCGTGATAAATTAATCCTTGGTGGTACGTTCGATTAGCTTTCTTGTAAATTATAGCTCCTGATGTTACCCTTGGGTTTACTACGTGCGTGCCTGAGTTTTCCAGATTATATCAGGGATCTTATTCATTTCATGTAGTGCTCCTCTGTCTGCAGGATTGCAAGCACGCGATCTGATTTAAGACTCAACATTTTTAAAAAACATATTTAAAAGGACATGATTCATGGATTATTTTCAAACTAGCAATATAAAAATAGGCAAATGTAGTCATACACAAGAGCAACTGGATATTAAATAATGCTTTTAGTATCGAAACTTATATGTCTTACCGTAAATGAAATTTCTACTTAGAATATGTGCATCGGTCAGTAGAAATGGACGAATTTAGTCAGACACAGTAGCAATATCTTTATTAATGCTTCTCATTTCTATTCATAATCATAAGTTTCTTTAGACTTGTTATCTACATGTTATACTAATAATTTACCACTAGAGGTCCGAAAACAATGCATCCTAGTGTAAGTGCAAGCGGTAAACTATTCTTGAAGATATTTAACGCCCCAATTAATGTTTAGTGAGTTTACCTTTGCCTCTGTAACAAGCTGAGAAATTCCATACGATCCTGGAAGTGTCGGGAGTTAAATGACATAGACTCGATACCGCTCGAAACAATATTTGAGTATTGAACATACAGAATCTATGGTATTTCTATAAACTGTAAATTCTCATTATGTACCGGATCATTATTCATACAAGTTTGAGTTCCAAACAATAAGGTTCAAGTACCTACATTTACAATTTACAGATATATAGTTGTGCATTCTATTTGTGGATTTCCATTTAGTCAAGTTGTAACTAAATTCCATCGATGGTAGTGACTTTAACGCCAATCAAACTGAATTGTTTGTATTCAACTATCACTCAAACCTCGTTCACTGACGGCTCTTGTTTTACATATAAAACAAGAGTCCTCTTGGCATGTTTAGATAACTAAATGCATACGATTCTGGCAGTTCTAAACTTTGGGAAATTGTTAATTGTATAATGGCTAACCAAAGAGAGGATCCCAGTAAAGGAATTCCCTTTTAGTGACATCAAAAGTTCGTTAGATCTAATTTTACTCTCAAACGAAGAGGGTTCATAAAAATGATTGAACTTCAGGTTAAATTAAAGTTTTAATAAAAGGAATTGGAACGAAATACTTAAAATATTTCTGATATTGACTGATTCTCAGTATCATTTATGAATTTAACACGGCAAAGAGCACTTTACAACTACAAGTTTGTAGAGGAAGTCCTTTTCGATTTGGTCTACAATGCAAGGAACTATTCGCTTTGAGTTTCCGCCGATTGGATACATAACTTCCGCAATTCACCTATGTATTCAAATGAAGAACACTACTAACCTCATCGTGTCACGTCGATGTCGATGTCGATCTAACGAAGAGCAAACTAACGCTCGAACTAATCATATTGACATTTCTCACAAGTTGAGAAAACGATGAACGCTCGTTTGCACTGCAGAGTTGACCTCAATCTTTCATCAAGTAAAAAGAAGTAAAAAAACGAATTCGCCATATCCGATTCATCGAACGAGTCCAGAATTGTTTATAGAGCAGATTCATTTTTTCTTTTTTGACCCAGATTCAAAATTCACCTCTCTCTTTTGACTAATTATAGACTGGTATTTTCAACGGTATGAGAAAAAGTTTTTTTATTAATTAAATTCGTTTTCAGAATTTATGAATATTGGACAAAGCTCGCAGTAAAGTAACAAAAATATTTCATGAAGAATTTACATTTGATTAGGGTAGTATGTTGTAATAATTTTAGTGCAGTACGTTTTAAATTCTATGTTAACTAAATTATAGAAAAATAAAAAATTAATGAATACATGAAAATATTAAAATATCTGATTAAATAAGGAGTGTTTTTTGCAAAAATTTATAGTTTTAAAAATCAACTACTCACATAGTTAATGAAAATTCTGGTAATAGTTTGTTTTTTCCTCCTAAATTCCAGGAGAGATACAAAGTTTAAATTAATGGGACAGGTTTTAGAGAAATATTCTAGTTGCCAAATAACTTCTGTTGTGAAAGCAGTTTGCACTAAATATTTTAGATAAGAATAATTTGTTACGACATGTAATTCTGAAACTTCTAGTTCATTTTTCGAGAATGAAGAGAGTTTCCTCTGAAATTACTTGAACACTCGAAATCCTCTTTCCTTGATAGACTCATTCGCCGAAGAATAGCGAAGAAAAGATTTCACTCAGACGAGAATCTCGATGAAATAAAGGACTACTTTTTTCACACCGAAAGTGTCTTCTGAAAAAAGAGAGGCTCGCAAAAATAATTTTTGTCGCCTCAGACAAGATCCTAAAAACAATTTCCAAGAATTGTTGTATTGGCCTATTTTCAGAGAATAGTTTCTTCCATTCTTTATGTCATCTTCTCTTTAGCGTCCGCTAAAGAGTTTAGCCAGCATTGGGGTCACGCGCGACGTATTGTAGTTACAAAGTCGATATTTTAATCTCCGCGACCTGGCTACCACGAGTTTCAGATTGTCTCTGTCTCATATAAAACATTGGAAAGAGAAAGATACCTAAGAAAAAAAAGGCACGACGAATGTGGATCCGAAAAACGAGCATGTTGGGGCAAGCTTTGCATCCGAAAGTGAAGCAAAAAGGAAAAAGAGTCTGAATGTTTATAGAGGTCTTATCCTAATTATCCTATTGGCTTTTTCGAGACAAAGACTCAAAAAGGTATATTCATAAAGAAATATATTTTGTAAAAAAAGAAATTTGAAAGAAATAAAAATCTCGGTTTTAGGAAATGTAAATAATAATCATTTGAATCACGCTGTTTGTTTGGTTTTCCGCTATCGCTGTTGAATGTTGTGCGAAACACCTGTGTCATTTAAAACGGGATGCTCAATTTTTATGGAGGTCGCAAATAACACCAATAATAATATTTTCCAACTGATCAGTTTGGAAAACCGAACACGTAGAGATCGTATCAAATTTGTTTGAATCCACAACTGGGGCAAAGTATGATGTGGCATACTACATTGTAGAACCGATGTTTCTGAATCGAAATTACTGATAATGAAGTTGTAATGAAACTAGTGAGAAAAAAAT
Organism: Synergus itoensis; assembly: GCA_904066005.1. Classification (NCBI taxonomy): domain Eukaryota; kingdom Metazoa; phylum Arthropoda; class Insecta; order Hymenoptera; family Cynipidae; genus Synergus; species Synergus itoensis. Next base: position 1,449,658 of record CAJFCP010000127.1, on the reverse strand, counting down.
TTCACAACGTAATATTTACATATTTTTATAAGAAATTAAAAATATATCTGATTTTATGAAACAATTAGCTGGATCTAAGAATTGAAAGAGACATTCTTTTCATATAATATTGTGTTCTAGAAAGGGGGACGTATCGTCAACAAAAGTGTTTCTTATCATCTGGAGATCAAAAGATTGTGTAGATGATATCGCCTGAAATGACTAGTTCAATTCGTGAGACGTGATCTTCCCTTCTTTCAACTCAGGTTATCGCTACCGTGGGAAACGGGCGAAACGATTTATTCCCATTTCGGATATACAGGTCCTTATGGCCGTGCCGAAACCCTCTTTCTGTGTCTTTGTTCAATTTCTATAACTTGCATTGATATAAATACTAAAGAAACTTTCTGAAGGAAAAATAAATCAGGAATAGTAATTCAAACTGGGAAAAAGCCTTGAAAGATATATTTTTAATGTCTGTAAACATTAATAATTTATTTAAAAATAATAATCTTACTAATTCCGTCCATTCCTACTTACATTGTAAATATTCAAAGAAGAATTTTCTTTTATAGTAAGACATATTGATTTCGATGTTAAAAACATTAATAAAGATTGTGTTTGAATATGTTTATCCATTTCGTATGTGTCTGACGACACTAGTCAATTTCTACTTGCTCTGTAACACATATTCTACGTTAATATTTGAAATGAGCAATATTTATTTGCAAATAGTATGTAACCTCCGCCTAGTCGGTAGATTGAGGAAGAAGGCCGGAAATTGTAAAAAGAAAAAAAGAACAAAGAGAGGGGTAGGAAATAGAGAGAGAAAGAAGGGGGGAGAAAGTTGTTGGCTTGAAAAAGGGAAAAGGAAACGGGTACAGCAGTATTTGAAGGATTTGTCGAGGTGTGAGAGTCATTAGAAGGTATTGTGGGGTAACGGTTTGACATGCTTTCTTCTCCACTGTTTCTGTCGTCAATTCCCCCCCCCCCCCCACTCTCAATACCGACTAACAACAGGATTTCCTCATGGTGGGCGACACGATAACGACTAAGAAATGAGCTTTAAAGTGATATTCTGGCTTTTATTTCGGTTTGGAAATAAGAAGGTTTATATAGCTATCTCATATTACTTTCATAGGATGTAAACACTAAGTTTTCGAAAACAGGAATGGTTAAATATAGTTGTGTGTGGGTTCTTCACACTGAATGCTAGGCTATTGTTCCCGACTCTCGTTACGTTACTGTGGATACAGGTATTTACCACTTAATTATGTAGCGAGAAGGAGAAGACATTAGATATTAAAAGAGGAAATTTAATTCAAGTTTTAAGGAGAAAGGCATTAAAATATTCTTATCAAAAATGCTTGGTTCGTGACACACGGAGAAACCTTATAGTATGAATATTTTATGTAAAGGAAAAGTAAGGTGTTTCCATTCCTCTTTAAGGAGTTTGAGTATATGAAAATTTAGGGTAGTATTGTTTCGCTTTTTAAAGCAGAAAATATTTTAAGTAGTTATTCTTTTTTAGAAAACGAAAAAAAACCAAAGCTATAGTCAAATGAAGGAAGTCGATGGAAAAAGGCAACTGAACTTTTCGTCAAAGGAATACCGGGGAGAGTAATTGAATAAGAGGGTATTTTTATTACCTTTTGTGTTTCATTGACGGTCTTTTTAGGTCAAATTTGAATTTAGATTAACTCTTTCAGTGACCTGGAGGAGATAACTTGCTCATTTAATTAGCATTTATATCCAAAGTTAAGTAAATAAACGAGATATCCACTTTATCGGAGACTAATATTTATAGTTTGAATTAAAGAGAGGGTGTTCGCAAGACTTTTCTGTGTATAGAATTACTTGTCTTAATCTCACATGAAAACGACATTGTCTGACTCTTCTTGAAACTTTTGTTATCATGAGAAACTTTAGAAATTGCACAGTTTGTACCTGAAAGTAGAGAAAGACGTTTTGATCAGACATGCTCGTTTACAAATACACATTATACTTTATACTAGTAAATTGAATTTGAATTCCTGGAAATTCGTTATAATCCGTCGAAATACTTGAAAATATTTAAAAATCTGTTTAATAAACTATAAGAAGACAATATGACAAAAATTTCAGACATTTTCAATGTTTATTCGATTGACAATATTTTTCTTCTTGATTTGCTTTCTCCAACCTTTGCCTTTTTAAGGAGACAGTAATCCAGGATATGTCAATCTTCTGCCAATAGAGACTTTTCTCTATTCTCGAGAGAAAATGTACCATTTTACATTTCTGATAAACGAAAATATTCTAAGGTAATAAAAATGTAGATTTACCATGTCGCGTGTTTTCGAAAATTATTATTTCACAAATAATTTAATAATTGAAATTAGTACTAATGTTATTTCTAATTTAAAGTAAAATATAATCTTTTTTAAAAAAAGTAGACACGAAAAACGGAAGGAAAGGGATTTTCAGTTCGTGTCGCAATTAGATGGAACGCGTTCAGTTTTCGAGAGTACTATAATCGTGAGGTTCACCGAACCACTAAAGAGGCGAAAAGAAAATCCTATTTGTTCAGTCTCGAGGTGACCATGAAGATCGTACGAGGTAGACGACATGTACATAAAAAAAATAATAAAGGGGGGAAGAAAGGGGTTGAATAAGAAACGTTTTTCCCCAGAGAGTACTTGGGTAATTTTTCCAGCTTCTTTCGAGACAACTACTAGTCCAACGAGCTCTTTCAGTTGGGACAAAGGAAAAAAAGAGAAAAACGTTCAGTTACCTCATTGTAAATTACTTGCTTACAACTGCAAATGCACAACGCTAACTGATCTTCAATGTGAAGAAGTATGATTTATTGCTGCACCAAACTGCTAGAAAAGAATCAGAAGGAGAAACATACAAAAAATTTATAAGAACTCTGATTGAATTTTTAAAAGGCAATGCATTATCTCGATTTCATATTGTACTCTTTGCTTGATAAATTTAGAGGAAGATTCTTGCCAACCGTTGAGAAATTAATACTTCGTAAATATTGTTTTTTGCCTTCAATTATTCGATATTGGAAAAAGTCTCTTAAAGTACCGCATTTTCATTTTTTTTTAAGTAGAAAATTTATTTATGGTAAGGCATATAAATTTAGATGAAATCTCATTAAAGTTCCATGAAAAGCTTTAAAATTCCACGACGATTTTTAAAATCCCTTAAAATCATTGAAAATAGCTTGAAATCTTTATAGAAACTCTTAAAATCTCATAGAATAATGCTATTGCATTTTAAGTAGAAATTGCATTTATCGCAAGACATTAATTTCAATCAGATTAAATGATTATTATTTTTGTTTTAATATATTCTAATGAAAGTTCGGTTACATTGAACATAAATTTATAAAATTTTAGCAATTGTTTCGTTGAAAGTTTTATCAAAAAGAGTTATTGTCGGATAGGGTGCAGCGTTTTAAGAAATTTATTCGAAAACCTCAGGATTTAAGTGTAAAGTGGGTAAACCAGAAAAAGAAAGAAGGTAAAAGGTAAAGAGAAATACAACTCGTATCCAGGGTTACCAAATGGCTTAGAGATCTCACCGAAGCTTTCGTAAAAGATTTTCTTATTCTTTTCGCTTAAGCCTTAACTCCTTAAAGTTCTTCATTCAACATTCTGAATTGTTTCGCAGACATGGGTAGTAGTTGATCTACATATGAAAACTTGAAAAGCAAATCATCGACATATGTTCTTTTCGACATATTTTCACATAGTATTTAGAAACGTTCAGGAGAAGAAGAGAAGAGGCAAGCTTAGGAAAAAGAAAGATTGTTCAAGCTCGTTATCTTAACGTGAAGCTTGCACGCCCGAAAAAGTATTCAGAGATGGAAAAGGGGAAAAATGAACAAGGAAATGAATGGACGGATTTCTTACGTCAAAGATAAGGCAATGGCGGGATGAGAGAATGAGAGACAATGAAAAATTCCGAATGAATGTGGCAAAAGTGATAGTGTTAAAGTATTAAGCCAATTAAGTAACTCCTTGAAGATTCTATTTTCAGTGAAGAATGGAAACTTTCTCTTAAGAAAATAAAATGGAAGATATTCCAACTCTTGATCAAAGTTACTGCTGCTTCACATAAAATTTACTTATTCAGTTATTGGTTATAGTTGCGTAAACTTTCTCACTGAATACATTTTGAAATATTAGAGTTTTTAATTAGAAATTGAAGCATTAAACTTACCCGAAAGGCATCTCTAAGTTCCTGTTCTTCCTGATGTTGATCAGTAGGTGCTGCTGCACTCGCCCCTCCTATATTGCTGACAATTTCTACAAACTCCTCAAAGCTCACGTTTCCATCGCCTGAAAAGAAAGTAAAAATTTTTCATTACTTTGAAAAATCCCATTTGAATAGTTATTGTCATTGATGCAGACATTGACGTAGAGTAATCACTACTATACACCCTATAATAATATTATTTTTCCATCGTCGCCGGGCGAGGCATAATAGCGTGACGTATAATATTGCATTCGTATTTGCATGATATGCTTCTGAAAATATTGCACAGACGTGGCGAAATTCTTCTATTTACATAGTGGGATTATGTGTGATATCTAAATCTCATTCAGCTGGCGAGAACGAGCCAACTAAAGCATGTCTGATACATTTTTAAGCACTCTTGACTTAAAATTCTGTACTTTTAGGTTTTTTTGACAATTTTAAATATGCATAGACAATTTGACAGTGTGTTTTTTCTCTAGATATTATTTTCTACTGAGGTTGACATAAGCGTGTTATATTTGCGATATAAATAGGGGTCGTTTTGCTAGAAAAACTTTGGTTCTCTGTAATGATTATAATTTTGCCACCTGAGAAGAAGCTGGGGTGAAATTCTCCTTGTCCACACAAGGAGAATGTGTTGAGTAAGCGAAGGTTGTATAAGCTGTCTACGGATTAGAGAGGTTTACTGCTTACGAGGTGCCTAGGGACCTTTAGGACTTCTTGAATGCTCTACCCTCGTCGTTCATCTTTTAATGCCCTTACTCCTACCCCTAAAATTGTTGTTCGTGCCATAAAATGCATTCCAGTGTCCCTTATGTCTTAAAATTGTTTATTTTAACTGCTCAGTTTCACTTATTTGTAAATTGAATTTAATACCTAGTTTCACATTGACTTTGTCTTTCGATTTACAGCTCAATTTCAATTATTTGTACATTTAAGTTAATACCTAGTTCAATACTGACTTTGTCTTTTGCTTTACAGTTTATTGAAAAAAATTAAGAATATTATATAAATTTTTTTGAATACAACTATTTTTGTAGTTTGAGAGAGTAAAAATATCTGATTATCAAATAAGAAATGTTGAATCAAGAACCAATTCAGAATAAACAAGCAACTAGCTTCGGAATTCTTATTAGCTATCTTTAAAAAAAAGCGATTAGGTTTGAATTTTCAATTTGACTATATCTCGAGAGCCAATAATTTCTATTCTGACAAAGACAGAAAGAATGCAGTCGGAAACGAAAATTTATTGACAAAGATGTACGATTTTACAATTCCTAAATACAATTAAGCTCTAACGTAAAATGGATCAAGAGAGCTAATGCACTTGAGCTTTGAGATAATGGTATGTGATTAAGTTACACATATTGAAAGTTAGTACATGTAGCTTATAAATTGGGATAAAGAGATAAACCGTTTTATACTATAAACGATGTCCGATTGGAAAGATATATTATTATTAGTATCCAATTATATTGCAATTCCGGTATCAATTACCTTTTGCTAATTTATTCGAAATTAATCCACTTATGATATGCTCATATGCCAATGAGGTTCAATATTATTAATCCTCTTATTCGATTATAGCTTTGTTACTAATAAAGTTGTAATTTCACGGTATTACTATTTTAATTTAAAAATATACATTCAAAATAAATGTATCGAATAAATATGTATGTATATTTTCAGAAACATCATCAATATTAATGGAAATCATATTGAAATTGATATTAAAAGAGCAATGAATAATTTATGACTTCAAGTATCTTAGGCAACCTAATTTCAATATAAAGTTTTTCTTTCATGAAACATTATTCCCTTACTTAAGAAATGATCAAATATCCCAAAAAATAGAGAAAAGAAATGATCTCATTTCTTGAGTAATTTAATTTGATTTCTTCAGTCAATCTTTAATCTGCTCACCTGTCAATGTTGCCCTTGAAAAGAACAACATCCCACCAAGCAGCATCGAGTCACGAAAAGGGATAAGTGAATTGAAAAAAAATATATTCTACACATATATGATACAACTAAAATTTATCGAAAGACATTCTTCAAAAGAAAAATCGTATTTTTCTTACAGACAATAAGTGTCTCTTATAAATTTCATTATCCTATAGAACCCTGAAATTGATTTTCTTTCACTCTTCTTCCACTTTTATCCTCATAAAAGGAGTTATGGTTGGATTTATCTAGGCATACTCGTCGTAAACTGTAATCCAATTACTGAAAAAGAGCATCCTCTAAACAAAGAATGCGTGGCATTAATAGCTAAATTACAAAGAAACCTCGTAATAAATAATTAATGAGCCCTTAAAAAGCTCTGAGATTGAGAACAGGTTGTATACAATTTAAAAAATTTTTTTAAACTACAAAGTGAAATAAAATCTAAGTGAAAGCAGTTCATTCAATTTAGTATTTAATATATATATATAATATAGAAGATTAGAAGTCGTTCAATATTCAATAAGCTGAATACTTAAAACTTCAAAATTGGTAATACCTTCAATTCATACAGTCTCGAAACGTTTAGAACTTATAGGGATGTAATCTATGAAACTCCTACTTTAACATCAATCAACTGATAGGTTGAAGCTAAAACTCTGAAACTCCGCACAGAATTAAGCTTCCTAAAACAGCTTCAAATTATTGCCTTAGATTTGAAAAAACAAATATTTTGTCATATAGCGGCTACAGAATCAAGAGAAATGAAACTAATAAAGAAGCAAGAGCTACACTCATAAAGATCATTCAGAGAAATATTCATGGTTTTATTTTATGAGATCATAAATTGTTAAATTTATATTGTTGGTTTGTAGGAATGGAAATATGAAAGCAAAAGCCATAAAATCATAAAGGAAATACAGAGTACAGTAGTACGCTCTTCGTCAAAAACGATACATAGATATTATCCAGTAGTAAAGGATGGTTTTAGTCAGCCGGTAAGCTACAAAGGGAACCATCACGCGAGTTGGATTGCATCGCGCCTCATAAATAAAATACTAACTCCAGTAGTGAAGAACATTGTTCTGCACTTTGAATAAAGAAGATTAATCATAAGATGTTCGAGCAATTTAATTAAAATTAGAGAATTTCTTAATTTTAAACTTTCGCTGGGACTTTTGTTCCAGAAACTGAAGTTATTCGAAACGAAGGAGAACTGGATAATTTATGCTTGAATCTTATCGATTATTTTAGACTGATTACAGACTATCATTGAAAAAAATTATGTTTACTATTCTTGGGAACACCTGAGAAAAGAAAGTATTTTTCTATTTTAAGACATTTAATTTCACTTTTATTATTAGAGTCGTTATGATACAGAGAAAGTTCTCAAGTCCCGTGTAAATGGAAAGCTAATTCATTTGCATGTAAATTAAAAAACGTTATAAACCTATAAAGCTTCTTCTAATGTTTTCAGAAAATATGTGAGAATCTTTCTTAAGGTTATTTTCAGAAATTCCAAGATGGCTTTTTTACTTTGAGAAGAAGAAAAGGGCACCCTTAAATACATAGTAATGGTTCGTATTCCATTTCACCATGTAATGACAATAAAAGTGTCATGCATTAAGGAAGGATACTATAAGCTATTCAAAGTTAGGAAAAAGCCAGCATACAATGAAGACGAAAGCATAAAACTACAGTAAAAGTTACGCGTGACAGCTTTTAACATTTCTGTGCGCACTTTTACGTAATACAATATTAAGTCTGACTCTTTCGTTCGCGAAGTAGCAACTCTTGGCATGATAAAGAGTTTTAATAAATCATAGAAAATGCAGAACAGTAAATCATGATATTTTTTTCATTTACTTTTCATGATATTGAAAAGTAAATCATCAATATTGTTTTTCTACCCTCTACATTTGGATATCTTGGCGTTTAGATAATATCATCTTAAATTGATGATAGACCTCTCGGTAAAGATGCGGGAGATTTGAATGAACTATTCAACAGACTTCAGTAATCAACGATAATTGCTAACCTCAAGGACGTTTTCTTCATGAAACAATGTCTTGTACCGATAATTGTTACCGAATAGAGATAGAAACACTAGATTTCTCCCCTATCGATTTGTTTGTCACGCATCTGTTTGCGGCCTTATTTGTCTTCCGCTATCATATAATTAGTAAAACAATTGTTTAGGACTTCATGAATGTTATTTATAATACGTCGAGAACCCGTGTGGAAAAATTTCGTGGCAGACTTAAGTAGAGAGATGGACTGGCTAGACCGAATCGAGACCGTCTACTTAAGACGGTCTGACAGGGTGTTGGCCATGGCCCTTTCAGACCGACTCGATTGAAAATTTTCAAAGTATCATCGAGACGGTCTGGCTTGGCCCCGCTCAGACGGTCTCAATTGAAAATGTTATAAGTGCTATCATGACATTTTGTTGTTTGTTGCAAGGTTACAAATAATTAATTACAACTGTAATTACATTACCGAATTAAATAATAATTACATAGAAACATATTGTATTTATATTCAAAATAATTTAAAATTACAATAAAAAATTGTAATTGTACTCAAAATAATTAATTAAACATTTTTTTTTTAATTTTCAATTATACGGAAACCGAGAATCTTTATTTGTGTATTTGCCTACAATGAAAGAATGTTACATTAATTGTAATTGTAATTGTAGGTAAATAATATACACAAATATAAACTCTCGTTCCGCGTATAATTCAAAATTAATTAAATTATTTTTAAGATTAACTATTATTTAATTAACTATTATTTAAGATTTAACTATTTATAAAATGTGTAAAGCAAAAAAAGAATAAAAATATATTCCTCGCAATTATCTCTGGCTTTTCAGTGGAAGAGCTTGGCTGAGATTTTGTTCACGAACTCCAAGCGGTTGAATAGCTCAAGCGGTTAGGGCGTGCGTTTAGGATATTAGGGTCGGGGGTTCGATTCCCAGCGAGTGCGATTTTTCGAAGCGTGTGAGCGTGCGATTATATGTGTGAGAGTCCGTGCGAGTAATTGTTTAACTTAAAACATAAATTATGTGCAGTTATCATATTTAAAACAATTCTTCTTTTTTTTCAAATTTTTCATTACAACTCGTTGATCTAGCGCCAACCGTTAAGTCTAAACCTTTCAATACAATCTCTATAAGATGGCACATGATGGAGATGAATTACTTGACTTATCTTATACTGAGTACTAGATTTCTATTACTACTCATCAGGGTTTTAAATTCGATTTCTCTGCGTGTACAGCCAAAAAAAAAAAACATCTGGACGAGCTGACCAGCGGCTGGTCAGCATGATCTAATCTAGACCATCTCATGGTTTAGGCGTCACTCATCTAGCCAGCGGCTGTATAGACCGTCTGCCTAGAGACTGGACAGAAACAAGGACGGTCTGGCCAGTCCCCATCCAGCGCCCCGAAATTTTTCCACACGGGAAAAAATTCAAATAAGTATATTTACTTTTCCGATAAAGCATTTCGCGATTGTGCCGATTTTAATTTTGCGAGTGAGACAAAAGTTCTTCATATTTTTTTTTATCCTTCGATTTACTCAATCGCTCTACACGTGTAGATAGAGTGAATGAAAAAGCCAGCGACCCAGTTCGGCGACAAAAAGCCTTCAGCAATGCAGCTTAATTCCTAGAACTGTGTACCGCAAGTTGTTTTAATGCCCTAGTAGTACTATAGTACCACACGAAAAGCATATTTAATACGAAGGATAATGAGAGAATAAAGAGAGAGAGAGATGTCAGATTTAAATGTATATTAAAGAAGATGTCACGACTTTCAAGAGTTTATGAATTTTTAAATTTGTGAAGAATTTGTAGATAGAATTCAAAGACTTAAATCAGGATTTTATATATATATATTTCAATTTTATAGGAAAGTTTAATATATCAATGTCCAGAATTTAAAAAGCTGCTTCTTGTTATTTATATAAATACGAGTATTAAAAACGAACAGGAATCTGAAATAAATAAACCTCTAGAAATGTATAAAGCTTCACCAAGCCAACCATCCGTATCAAGAATCACAATTGACAATTATTCACTCAGCGTGCAAATTCTAACTTTTGTTCCATAAATTCTCAGCTTACAGAGATAGAATAATAGCTGAAGCTTTACAGTCTCTCCTAGAAGCAACCGCTCTCTTCATATATTTATTTCAATCCTTTTGGTATACAGACAATTTCTGTACTTGTGTTGACATGCAGTAACGATCCAATTTATAACATTATTTTCATTCGACAAAATCCGGGTTTGAATTAAATGCACGTATCGCACTCTTTAGATATTTTATAATCCAGAAAAATAACAAGCTGGTAGCTATATAACATTCATAAACTTTATAAAAGTTTTATAAAAGTGAATCATCTGCAACTTTTTGAATAAATAGTATCAACTCTCAAGGGAAATAGATTCTAAATGAGAAAGCTTCAAGCTCTTTTCCTTAAGTTCTCTTATATAAGTGAATTATAAAAATTTGCTTTCCACTTAAATAAATATAATTACTTAATTTAATGTGAGATTCCTGCATTTGAATTAGAGAAATTTAAAAAAAATTGAACATTCTACCTTTTAAGAAAATGAAATTATTATAAATTCAGTTGTAGAATCAGATACAGTATTAATATTTGAGTAGTTAATGTTTCCAGTGACTCCAAGAAAAAAGGTTTCGGAACCAAAGGAGAATACTCTTATTAATATTTAGTGCGATGTGACAAAAAATGACGCACATTGCTAAAAATTCTTCCTTATCTTATTGATTTATTTTAAGAATTCATTTTATGGTGAAGAGATTGAATAACGTGGTTACAATATTTGAATCATATATTTTAATAGCGGGATATTAAATTTTAATATCTAGATATTATATCTAAATATTTAAATAGTCGTCTATTAGTTTAATAACAAGATATTATAATATGCAATTTAATATCGAGTTTAATATTTAGTTTTATTTATATTGATTTTCTTCTAAAGAACTGTGTGAACATTCAAAGTTCTGTCATTTAATGTGTTTTTGAAAATGGTAAATCGTCGAGATTTCAAAGATAAATGAATCAAGGCTGTGATTGGATGGCCAGGTCGTTGACTGAAGAAGAAGAAAACATCCTTCCAAAGCTAGCCCTGTCACCATAAATCTGGAGACATGTGAAGCTCCCGTAAAATTTTCCTTCTCTATACATTGGAGGCAAGGAAGCTTCAGAAATGTATTTTCAAATCCAATTTTTTGAAAAGTTTGATACAATATCAAAAACACTGATGGATAAATTTCAATAAACTTTATTGGAAATAAAACAAAAACTCAACCATTTTCTTAGTCGTATAAAGTTTCTATAATTTGATTTTTAGAATGAATTAAATCCGAGTCGACAAATCACTTTGATTGAAAAGAAGTTGCGTAAATTGAGAAAACAGAAGCAAAAGGATTCCTGTTACGTCAAAGGAATTCCTATTCAATCAAATTACATACTTCCCCTTTCCTCGAATGGAATTCTCAATCGCTATTTCAATCACATTTAAATGTCTCTATAAATACATGCCTGATAAGTCTCTTTTTATTTCAGAATTATTACTTGTTACGAAATAAGCCTCCTGGATCAAAAATACAGGTTATTATGTTATGTAACATGACCTGATTTTTAATTATTTTTTCTTTATTTGAGTGCACGTGTACATCTGCGATATTTACCCGGAAATAATATTCTCTTGTAGTACAAAAAAATTTGATGGAATATCTCGTTTTTACGTTTAATGTGCTCAAATAAAAAGAAAAAATTAACACTCTAAAACTCAGCTTACACTTGATTGTTTAGGGCCCTCTCGAATCGTATTTGATATTAGGAGAGTAATATAAATAATAAACAGTTATGGGAGTTGTAAGTTAATTCAATTTTCGGTGGATTTCGGGTTTCTTAATTTCATTCGTAAAACAGCGGAATGAAAATTTTTTCTCAGGTGGCGGAATCTGATTTTCAATGCCAATTTTAAATTCGTATTTCTTCATGAGATAAATAAAACAACACTAGCACCTAGTTCAACGTCGAATTCGCGTTCACTGAAAATGGCTATGGCACCCTGTGGGTAGAATGGCATGATTTTGCGAGCTACATTCACCTGTGTGCATGTAAGCTGGCAAACACTCAAGCGACAAAATAAAGTGGCAAAGAAGGAAATCGTGCTCACTTGCTCGATGAAAATACGATATTGCATGGAAGTCAGAGGAAAGAGTGGCAATCGCGAGGCGAATGGTGACAGAAACTTGAATGAGTTTCACACTCCAAAGAAGTATCGCAAAAAAGAAATAAATGATAATGTAAGAAGCACTCCACAGTGGAATGAAAAACATGGTATATTTTATTGATGCAATTCGTTCCTTTATGCAGTGTACCAATTTAAAAAAAAAATGTTAAGCATTCATCGGTCATTTCGTATAATAATAAATTTCTTTTCATGGGTTAATGAAGGGAAAAAGTGCAAATTAAAACAAGAACAAAACACACAGGAGCTTTTATCTGTTTCCTTTTTTTATCCAGAACTAACCTCCAGGTTCTAAGCTGTGAGATCTGAGAAATGGGTGTGAGGTTTTCTCGTGATAATCTGTAACTGAGCATTACCCAAAAACAGCATAAACTAATGGTGTAATTATTACACCTTTCTTAACAAGATTATGTACATTTCACGAAGGTTTTAGCAAGTTTTTCCTACAATTTTTTTTTATTTCATTCTTGACGAACAACATCTATCGAACCAGCCACAATTCTAAATTCACAATTCCTCAACTTTAATGAGCTCGCCATTATTATCGAGTCTGTCAACTTCATAGACATTAATTATGCCGGAGGCTTACTTCATGTTTCAAAGAAAATCAAAAGATCATTAGTGAAAATATGTAGAAATCTTAGGAAAGTCTTATTTAGTATTGATATTCCAGACATTCCATCTGCTGAAGTTGGGATTTCCATTAGCTTCTTGGTGATAGACAAAAATTATAAAATATTGTGAATTGAATAAAATATATATAAAAATATGATTAGGGTATTATAAAGATATATTAAGGAAAGTGTTGTTCACACAGATTTCTAATTATGAATATGCTTTTAGAATTCTTCACTGCCACTGAATTCTTTCTATTACTTCAACCAAAAATAAGTCTTCCCTCATTTTGCAGATTTTTCCTTCTAAAAAATATCTCGTGCATAAGACTTGCTCCGTCTGGCTCAACAGGAAATAAAGAAAGGTCAGTTGCGAAAGATTTCAAGTCTCGTGTGCTGTCATTGTGTGAGAACAATGTCGATTCTTGTAGAAATGGAGGTAGCGAAATAAGAACGTAGAGTCCACCTTGTTCAAATAAGTAGTCTACTCTCCTTATAAATGAAATTGGTAATCTCACAACCAAGCCTGACTGATCAATAATTTTATTTAAGAAATTTCTAGCCGAAAAGTTTAAGAAAAAAGATCACCCATAGAAGATTACTCCGCCCCACTCTTTAATTAAGAAAACTTTCTAGTTTTAGACTTGCTTGAGTTTATCTTGCAAGGATTTGATGCGTAGCAAGGATATTATACGTGTACTTTCTACAAGTGAGCAACTAAAACAAGGAGAGTCAAGAAGTCAAGAAGGGTTATTTCATTTTATGGAAAATCTGATTTAATAATTCTCTTATACTTATAATCGTGTCTGGCTAAAGGCGAAACTCGTCACTATTAGGGAAGCGGGAGACTCTGGCAAAGATTGAGAGTGCCAAGCGGGGAGAAAAGGAAGGGGAGACTAGGGAAAATTGCCCGCAATTAAGGTATTCTAGGTAGCGACTTAAAGGGCAGGGGTTTGTACTTAGTTTAGTTACTTGGAATTTCCGTAGTAAATGAGCCATGCAAATAAAGAAGCATGTAAAAAGTTTATGTTTGAACTGTTCTGGAACAGACTCGTGCTTTTTTCTAATTTAATTATAAATGTAGATCTGCTCGCTAAATTACCGCCGCTGGGAAAAGTGCTTTCTTATGTTGAATTTTTGATAACAATGATGTCCCGCTCTTTGTTATTGAAAGCATAAATTTTCAGTGGGTATTAAATAATTACATATATAAGTTTGAATTAAAATATATCATTCTAGTTTTGTTTCTTATTGCAAATAAAGGACAGGACTTAAGTTGATTTGTCCAGAAGCCAATTATGAAACGAACCCAATTAAAACGGATTAAGTTAAGATGTCACTTGCAGTTTGTACTTTAGATAAGTGTCTGCTTCTCTGCCTTATTCTGTTTATTTCTAGTTACGTAACTTCGGATCCTTTGGAGACGTAATGCAATTTAAAATTCCTCTTAATTATCTGATCCGCAGTTTCGATAATTATGGCAATATTTGGGCTCTTAATTTTCAAAACAATATTTACTCTGCTTTTAAAGATTGGAATTCACTGGAATAAATTCTACAGATTGATAAAATCGCATTCTCTACAGTTTGTACAAATTATCAAATGCACCACTGAACAGAAATAATGAACCTTTCAAAGAGCCTTTCTCATAATTTTCTGTAAACATTCCTTTCACAAGTTGAAGATATATTTTCTGAACACCTTACCATCGATATCTATTTCTTGGAGCATCGTCCTAAGTTCTTCAGCTCTCGCAAACTGGCCAAGGGAACGCATAACCCGACCAAGTTCTTCCTTCGTGATACTGCCATCTCCATCTTTATCAAAGAGCCTGAAGGCTTCTCTGAATTCTGTAACATAACCAGCATGTTCTATAAGTTTATTGAATGTGAATACGCCCAGACATGAATGAAATTTTTGGAAATATGTAATAGAGAATATATTGAGTTACGTATTTTTCGAAGTAGAAATTAAAAAATACCAGACAAATGTACCCCACTATATATAAACGGGGAATATAATTATTTGTTGTCTGTTTTATTCTGACGGTTCTTCTGATCAACTTATGAATTTTGTATATCATTTCTTCAAGAAAAGAAATCGTGATTTGATAATTAGACCATCGTTTAAATGTGAATCTTTTTAAAACACAAATCTGCGAAAGTAAAATTGCCATTCAAATTCAGTAACGTGAACTATAAAATGCAATTGTTTCAACAATTATTCTGTATTTTTCTACCCTTTGTGGAACTCAGACCACTCCAGTAACTCTTTACAATTCTCAACTGAGGTATAATTATAAAAGTTTTTATGAACACTTCTTTCAAATATTAACAAAAGCCCTTCAGTGGGAGAAAATAGGACTTTCTGCATTGCTTCATACATCTTCAGTTGCACATTCTAAACGCATAGAAACTTTTTAAATTAGTTGAAAATTTTGAATCTCTTAAGTAGGTTTCACTTACATGACTCTATAATGTAATTAATAAGAATAAAGTACCACTTAAAAAATTAAGAGATTTTGAGAAACGTTAGCTAATTTAATAATAAAGTAGAGAATCAGTTAATTAAGTCAATTATCCTTAGGGAAAAAGTCTTTGAAACAGCTTCATTAGAAAATCTCATCAGGAAGTAAAAAGTCGTAATCTTAGAGAGATTCTAACGAGAAACTAGTGTTTGAAAATGAAAGCCTCGTAAAAGCTTTTCTTTATCATGAGTGTGTATTCTGCTTTATTGCTTGATAGAGAAAAAAGATTATCAAAGATACTCGTTGGAAGTCGAGTATGCTTGCAGAGTTTATTGTTCGTTGGAGTCTAAAATGCCCCTTACCCATACATAGGATATTATTCTGAATTGGAACAAGAGGTAATCTCTCTCCCTCCCATCAGGCTGCCAAACAGTGTTGTCATGTAGGTATTTGCATACAATATCGCACTTACTAGTAAGTAAATTTACCAGATAGTGCATAGTGGTTTTCATTAGAGTAATTTATTACTCTGGTTCGATTCGAATACATTCGGTAGTTTGGGAAACGATCCGAATGTTTCAAACTCCCCTAGGAGAATCTTTGCATATTCATTTATCTAAGAGAAAGACTTAACGATGGGAAAAGCCTAGATGAGATTTAGTTCAATTTATAGTTAAATTTTCTACTAACTTTATCATGAGAAAATTGAAATTGATCTTTAATATTGCTATATGATTGAAATATTGAAATTTCCCTTAGCCTCGAGTTATGAATATAATATATTACTGTTATCTTAAAAATGCATATAAATTTTATGAAAATCGTTTGAAATAAGGAGAGAAATACATCTCTGATGCCAGACTCCGTAAGAATGACAAATTAGGCCACCGCTTCCACTCTGTCGAGGCTAAATGGGATTATCCATAAATCGATGTGATGCTTCTCGTCTCTCAAATATAACTATGTGCTAAATCCACCTTCTTTGCATTAGGCTACATTTACCGCGAGAAAAAAAAATCACAACAAAAAATAAGATAATTAAACGTTTTATTCGATTTGAGAAAATGTGAACGAACTTTGCAGATTCGTATTTAATTTCTTAAATGTATGCTCTAGCCTTTTTCAGGCTTTAAATTTAAGACAAATGGATGAAAAAAATTCACACGAGATAGTATAATAAACGAGTAAAATGAAAAAAGTACTGTTAATCATCTAGAGTTAAAGCGAATCACAGAAAAGGGTCGTTTTTATATCCCGTTCGTTTGGTAAAAATTACCGTTTTCATTCGCTTGAAGAATATCTTTTCTATTTTTCAATAAACTAGCATTATTACACGTGCACTACAGCGTGTGAAAAAAATTATGTAATGTAAACAATTATTAACAAAACAAAGGAATTAAAAAATCTATGAAAACTACAATTTTTTTATGTATATATGTTTAGATAATATTTCGAAGCTTTTTTAGTGAATGTTTTTCTGTGAAAATAATTAGCCGAGATTTGGTTTTTGTTTCCCCCAAATATGCAAAATTGCTCTCGGGGAAATCCGTAAATTTCTAGCGCTGTTCTCTCATATTCATTTTAGTCTGTGCAACATTCCTTGGAGGCAACTTACCCTTCATTTGAGACTTGGAAATGGTTGGCATCTTCTTTGAGACTAACCGCTCAGACGATGCTGGAAGGGTAAAGAGAACGTTGGCAGAAATTCTGGTCGTTACCCCGGACGCGGATGCAGTTGCGGAAACCGAAGTTGAAGTAGAAGAGGAAATATCGATAAGATCTCCAGATTCTCGTTGTAAAATTGCTTCCACTCGATGTTCCTCAGTATTTCGGAGTCTAGCAGTTAAGGGATCCATTATAACTGTACGAATGGACCCCATCGTCTCTGTAGATCCTCTCTCCGTAGGGGATGTCGTCGGCGTCAACGTCTTTGTTGACGAGCAACCACCCGCGTCCTCTTCTTCTTCGTCGTTGTTCCCGACGCCACTGCTCTGACGTGTCTAAACAATAAAATTCAATCGTCAATCATAATTCAATTGTTACTTGCTTATAATTGTGATGGCCCAATAGATTGACTAGATAAACATCTTAATTCTATCAGATGATTGATTATTAGAACTAATTCCTTAGTTTTTCTCAATTCAGTCGGCTTCTTATTTTAGTGAGGAAATTCAAGGCAAATATTAACTTCAGAATGTTACTATGTTATTCTTTTATATATGGACAAAATCATAATCAAACGATTATTATTATTATTATTATTATTCGCGATAAAATGTTTCTGTTTTGTTTTTATTTTCCAATCATTAATCGAATTTGATTTTACTCAACTCTGGGACGCATAGACAAATATTAAAGATTTTTTTTTTGGTATTTAGTCATTGTTGGCCATGAAATTAAGGGAAAATGAATTTTAGGATAATAGACCACTATTAATCACCTAAATTTAGAGTCCGCTGATTAAAAGCGATGAAAACCTTTATTATCCTTTTCACGTCAAAAATATAGGCATTAAAAATGCAATATTGTTTAATATTGATTCATCCACTGTTCAAAGTATTGAATTCTCATTAAGATATACTACAAAGTCATTTAAAATTTAATATAAATTCGTCCAACTGCAACAATGATCCTCACAAATCCTTTAATTTAAGTTTCAAATGCGAACATATCAATTCACATAAGAACTTCATGGTAAGTTTGGACAAGTACAGTACTGTGCTCTATCTTTGCTCACCAAGGAACAGAAATAAGAGTCACACAGGTAAATAAGTAAGATAGATGCGCGAAAAGTTGGACAAACTAGAAAACAGAACGTTACTTAGAAAATTAGTTCTTACTCCTAAAAGCAAACTTTGTTAGGCGAATTTCATTGCTATCCTTTTACCAACCAATTTTTTTTATAGAAAATTGGATCTCATTATGAATATTTTTCCAAACTTTTCGATCAAAACCTTTCACGAGATTCATTATTGAATCTAATCTTCTTAATTAATATTTCTTAATAAATAAATCTTCTACATTTCTAAACTTTCTTATATCTTGATGTAAATTGGATTAGTTCAATAAGTTCGCGAACTCTCGAAACCAATATTATTTAAAAGTGCAAGCTTTGGTTTGATTAAAGTATTAATTCTATTACTTTGATTATTCTAAAAGCTGATTGGCTGAAGGAACTAGGACACGTTCTTTCTTCAGCAGAGTCAGTCCGAATGAAATTTTTAAAAGACTTGGGAACTTTCATCATTAAAACCGAACTAGGGTTACAAACAGAATTGGACGAGAAGAAAGAGAGAAATAGGAACGGATTCTTCTCAGATAGTTGGGCTTAAAGTTCGCAGACGAGGGTTTGCAGGAGATAAATTAAAAAGGGTTGACACGAACAGCTGCATAAAGACGAGATTCGTAGTTCATTTCATTAAAATAGGTTCAAACTGAAACCAAAGTTTTATGCAAAGGCTGATGACCAATTCAAAGTCAATCAATTTTACAGTCTTTCTAACTTTGAAGGAAAGTGAAACTTTTTGTAAAAATTAATTTTGAACGCTCAAAAAAGACGTTATTAATTATAATAATGTCTGGTATTGAAATCAATACTTTCATAGATGGAAATATTCAGAATAGAAAAATGTACTTAAAAGAAAAGAGACCTATTAAGATGAGAGAACGACTGTTTAAATAAGGGTCATTGAAAGTAATATTTCCTTTTTTAATATACCACGATGCTGTACTGAATCGAAGAGAGACCAGCTACAGGTGGCCGATCTATAGAGAAAGGCAGTGCAGACAGAGTCACTGGATACCTAAAGGAATTGAGGAAGGAAGGATTGAGGAAAGGAACATCAAAGAACTTTGCAAAAATCCCCTGATTGACAAAATTTAGCAAAGTGAATTTCATTAGCTTTACTCTAACAATTTCATCACTTGAGAAGCTCTCTTAAGAATGTCAAAATTTATTATTGAATTCTTTTTGAAATACCTCTCAATCCGAGACCTTTCAATATTAAAGTATAATAAAATTTTGCATGCAATTTCTGCGACTTATAATTTTTTAAAGACAAATTAGCCGTCAATTTATTCTCGAACTCGCGAAGACGTGCGAGAAAACTTGAAAGCTTTCCTAGTAATGGGAATACAATAAAATTGAAATAAAATAGAATAAGTCCTTGACTGAATTATCGTTTTCCTCAATATCCTTTAAAGCTCCCTTCGTAAACATTCCACAAGGACCGATCGATTGCTTTTACTTTCGTCATTCCACAGTCCATTTAGTGAAGTGGCTCTGGAACTGTTTCAAACTTTACATAGAACCTACAACGGTCTGGTGGAATTTCAGATATTCAGAGGAAACACCGGGAGTTTTGAATGATGAGTGCAAAGGTGCAAAGACTCTCCAAAATTGTAACACGATTTAAACTTTTTTTCTAAATTGAAAAGTTTTATTAGTGCTTTTAATGTGCATTTGTAACACTTCTCACTTATCATTGTAAAGAATAAACATTTAAGTTTAAGAGAATTAATACAGGTACTTTCAACTAAAAAGTGAATATTTAGGGGAATTATTTTTTTGAAAACAGGGGAGAAAAGAGAAATTCTCAAAAAAGTGAGCAAGAACACGGGAATAGGGGAAATACTGTGAAACCTGTCAAGTAAATCGATCTTTGATGAACTGAAATTAAAATGAATTCCATGACTAAACTTTTTAAAAAACCGATACTCATAAAAATATACATTAGAGAGTGCTGAAAAAAGTTTTCAAGTACACTTTAGTCCATCAGAGATTTGAATTATAAAACGCAGGATTTTACAGAAAAAAGTCCATTAATGCGATGAAAAAAAGTCAAATATGGAAAAACTTCATTACGAAAGCGAATAAATGTTGCGACTGATGCTTTCCTTTATTTAGGGTCGATGCTACAGCAATGTAAAGCCATTAGAGAGAAAGTAACAAAAAATTTCATGATGGAGAGGTAATTGATGGAGGAGTAGGTCATTAATTTGAAATTAAACTCGTGACTTCAACCCTTTCGGAAACTCGTTTGTAAACCTTTGTAGTTTATTAGACTATAAGTAAAAACATATTTCCACTTCTTTTTACTCTTCACTTTAGAATTGAAGAACATTTTAATCATCTATTGTTAGAAATTCGATTTTAATTCAAGCTGTAGTAGAATTTTTTTAAAGGCAAAACACAGGTCTTCTTTAATTTGAACATATTAATTATTTAATTCCAATCAAGAGGGAAGATTGGAAGCTTTTCATAAAGAGTTTTATCTCATTGGCAGATAATTGAATTTATAATTCAGCTTTTCGGTGCATTGTTCTATCAAAAATCTCAACTCGTAGGTAGATATTGTATCGTTTATTGGATTGCCCGAGACAAACAACAAGAGAAAATCGTTTAACCACTGGCTGGATATCGTTTTCGATGTTCCTGTACGCCGAATGAGCACACGAATTCAATTCCTTTTTGTCGCAAGATGCAAGGTTTTTACTGTCCTACACGTTAAATTCCAATTTTTTTACACGTGATAGGTGGGTGTGAATCTGATTAAATTTCTTCACATTCCGGATTTAATCTTATCTCCAGTATTATTTTACTGGGGGCGATTATGTAACTTTTCTTATTCGTCGGCTTAAAATCCATCAGTAAGTTTAAAACGTCCAAATTGACATTCACTGATAATTTTTCAGAATAAAAATTTGAATGGAAAATGTATTTTATATTTTAAGTATCTTATGTAACTGAAAGATTATTCGTTTTACTGAAGTTTATCATTACAAAAATTTCCAAGTCCCCCTTTAGCTACATTACTCACGTATATTTCATATAATCCCTCTCGTATATCTCCTTCAGTTTTCTTATCTCTGTTTAATGATTTCACACGAAAAAAAAGTGTAGTTGGAAACGAACGAGGGAATTTAGAAAAATCCCTGTATCAGCCAAAGTTAATACCTTTGACCACTTTAAATGTTCTAACGAAATCATATGAGAATAGTTATATATAGTCCAGTAATATTGAAATTAGCTGTTGAAATATCGAAATATAAAAAGGCGCCAGTAAAATGACAGTTCAGGTGACTTTATCTAAACATGAATTATAAAGTTTCAAGTGGAACAGATTTGCATTGAAACAAAAACTTTTTCTCCCTGAAATTTATTTGAACCTAATAAGCGATCGTTCACATATTCAAACTCATCCTGAAGTTTTTCCGATTGGATGCTTTTCACTCAGCACGCGAGCAATTGGATTTTTTGTTGAAACTTATACGGTTCGTTGATCGAATATATATCGATCATATCGACTTTTTGTCTGCGGTTCTGATTTAAAAGCAATTCAAATTAAAGTCAATAATAACAGAGACCTGTCGAATTCAAATTACCACCTAGAGTAATAGTGACTGGCGACCCTTGACAACGATTGGCCACTTCAAAATGATCATATGTTAAATAATATTAACAATTAAAACTTATAATAAATAGCGTAGAGTGCGTTCATTGCTTATTATTTATTGAGGGGTGGCTAACCAATGTGATGGAAAAAAATCATGAGGTATTAATCTAATAAAAGGTCATAAAACTGAAATTTTATCGCTTCGAGATTAGAATTTGTCGCATAAGATGACAAATTTCTCACGGAAAAATATATGCATATAACCAGGAAAATTCGCTCATGCTTCAGAAGTTATCTACCATATTCGTTTTTCTTTTCGATTAAAATGCAAGACAGTTTTGATCGAGCGACGCGTTATCTTTTCTCAACGCAGTTCTCGTACAGCCTCGGGCTTATGGGATCTCTTATTGTCTAATAATCGACTATTTTCTGAAGACGAAAAGATGAAACCTGATCTCTGAATTAGGGATGAAGAAGTATTCATTTTTTTAGATAATTATCATTTGTTCTTAATAATTATTAATAATAATCAATTCTGTCTTTCTGTCCTTTTGATATTTATGCTCTATACATATATTATTTTTGTTTTGTTATACTACGATTAAAAATTATATGACGATTAAAAATTAGTGATATATTAGCTCAAATATTAAATATTAAGTATTGCTCACTGAAAGAATGCTATATACAAGTTGTCTAGAGAGGTGACTAATAAACGAGATTAAAGCTCTAGAATACATTAGACTGTACTAATTTAAGTTTCTTGAGCTTTTGTAAAATTAAGGTAATTTTATCTTAGATCTTATAAAGGAAGAATTTTACACAGAAAGAAGAATTAATAAAGGTGTCCACTCTTGTCGTGCAATTTTCTATTTTTATCTTGATATAATATAGACTATATAATAAATCAAAAAGCTTTAAGATTCTAATAACTTAATTATTCAATGCGTCACTGGGTCTATCCAGTAAACAAGGGGACTTGTTTACCAGTTCCTCCTTTTATGGATTAAATAATAAAGTTATTATCATCAGAATTTTTAATTTATTGTTCTTTCTTGCGTTTCTGAAACTTTGATTCGAAAGGATAATCATTGGCGACTTGTTTTCATAAAAATAAAACTCAGTGGCAGCATCGGGAAGAAATCAGCAGAACTTAGGATAAGTTTTCAATAAAAACAGTTCTCATGAAATCTCGTGTTCTATTCGGTATTCGGTAGAGAAGAAATAAACGTTTGCGCCACATTTGGCTTTGGTACCCTCTCGGCCTCTCTAGAACGAGAGTTTATCTTTCGCTCGTTGTTATGTTTTGCACGTGAGGAGAGTGGAAATAATATCGAACAGGGGTAAAAGAAACGAGGTCGATCGAAGGAAAACACTCGTTTTCTTATGTATACCAAAATGTCATTCTTCTTCGCTTATACTCATATTTTTGAGAGTTATCGGTCGAATAATCGCTTCAAGGACTCGGGAATTACAATCATTTGGGATGGCAAGAACAAACTATGTACTTTGAATTCATGTAGATGAAGCATACATGACAGGAAATTGAATAGCATGTATGAATATGTAAACATAACAATACATACAATCATTATAAAAAATCTGCATAGATTGTATGGTATAAAGTGGCAAATAAAATATATGGGAAATAAAATTCTTTACCTCGCTTGAAGAAAATATAACACAACATTCATCTGTTGCATATTTTTATCATACATCGAAATACATCCTTAGTACTTCAGGGGTAACAGAAAATAAAAATCAAGAAAGAAAGTTCGTCAATCCTTGAGAAGAGAATTTTTACAATTACTGGAAAAAAATTATAGCTAATTCAGGTATAAGTATGTAAACTTTTCATATTATATGGAAATAGTAAAAGTTATTTTTTAATAGTCAATTTCTGACAACAATGGCCGGAAAGTTACGATGAGTTGACGCATTTTCTTCGCAGTAAAATTTTTTAGTATAAGCCATATAGGAGAAGAAATCTCTATAATAAGAGGCCTTATTTAATTTATGACTCGATTTTTGTAAATATTTTACATATATGAAAATGATTGACTAGAAAAGTTATTTTCTTAGAATTTTAGCCGGAGAAAATTCTAGGAAGTAAGATTATTATATTATCAAAATTGATTCTATTCACTCTTTATCTAGAGAATCTCATACGGAATTTTTTTAACTGATCAAACGTCTTTATTTCAAAGTGGTAGTAAAATATAATATTAAAAAAAAGCAGTAGAGTTTCATTCGAATTCTGCTTTTGTCCGATCCAGAAGTTGGCAAGTATGTCATAGATAATAGTTTACGTCCTGCAGACTTGAGAATTTCTCACCAAGGAACATTTCCTTTACGAGTGAACTGCACTTGGCAAAGCTTCAATTTTACCAAATAACGAGCACGGCTTTTCTATGAATGAGAGAAATGTTTCCAAAAAGGGTTACTGTGATTGTAACAAGCTGCCTACAGAGTCTCTTTAGACCTTTTTTACCGATTTTTTTTTATAACGTTAAAGTTCAAAAGTACCTAGATAAAAGTTCCAATTTGTGATAGATTCTTTATCACAATGGTTATTCGGGAACATACAAAGGAGATTTCCTATAGTTGAGAATGCCATGCAATTGTAAATAAGATGTGAAGAGTTTCTTTATGTGAAGAGTTAAAAGTTAACTGGATAAAAGAGTTATATTGGCTAAAGTGAGATTTGAGCTGAAAACTTTTATGAATGACCAAGTAAAGAATGAAAAGGAGCTTAGAAAATGTGAATAGACCAGCCAGAAATTTCCATCGAAAAAATAAATTTATGACTTCCTTCTTCATGAAAAAACAATCTTCACAACTTTGAAATTGCATCACAAAAAAATTGAAAGTACTAAGTTTCAATACTTAGACGATTGTTGCAAAAAATTTAATTAATTTTTCGCTTTTATGCAAAAACAAAAGTGGACGAGTAATTCAAATCATAAGCATGTGAAAATTCGTGGGAAGTTTACATTTAAAATAAAATGTTGGTATGTGAAACATGCGAGTTTATGTAGGAAAGTCTTAAGCCATTAAAATCTACTTTTGGTAGCTCTTAAATGTCGAAAGAAAGACGAGCTTACTGGGAAGTACCTTTTTCTGTGAAAAATGTTTTTCTCAATCCTGAAAATTTGCTCACTAGGACAAATCGCGCAGAGTTCAGTCTCTGGCGCCAGACGACCTCCGGAAAGGATAAAGTGCGATAAGCGATATTCTAACCGAACTTTTCTATGGATCTTGAAGACGAATGGAAAAGTGGTGAAAATATCTTCTTTACTAAGGTCATTAGTTACGCATTTAAAGGACCCAAAATGTGACCTTTCTTCACCATATACCACTCATAAATCATGATGCAGCTGCAGCGTAGATAGAAAGCTTTAGTCGCCTTTGAAAAATTTACGAAGTATCACGAAACCCTTTTTCTTTTCACCGTAAGAAAAATCTTTAGGAAATTTTATGTAAAATGTATATGAAAATGACTTCGTACACATGTAGATAAGACAAAATAAGAAATAAATAAAAATCGACTAAAAATATGTAGAAGCGTCTGACTAAAATCGGAGTTTTCTACTTGAAAGTATTAAAATATTCGAATTAACGATTTTAATCCTATTTTTAGAGCTCACCTAATTCTTCCAAATGAAGTCATCTTCAAAACAAATGATTAGCTACGTTTCTGATCGAAAATAGACAAGGAGAGTCGAGTGTATTGGTTAAACGTTCACGATAATCCAGATAGTGAGTTTCCTACGTGCTCTGCTGCCGGCTTTAGGTAAAATAGTAACCTTGAGGTGTATTTTGTGGGAAACCAAAGTTTGAGAAAATTTGCTTCTTCACGAATGGATAACATTTCATTTCTAAGTCGTAAATGTACGATGGACGTGATCGTACCAAAAACATTTGAGATACGAATTCTCTCACGTTTCATTTCCGAAAAATAGTTAAACACATTGTGTTTTAGCTATGTAAACACATTATGTGTAGCTATTGCTATTTTATTATAAATAAAAGAAACACATATATTTCTTTTATTTATAAAACGATAAGCATTTATTTTATTAGTTTAAACGAAAAAAAAAAACTTTAAAAGCACTGTTATATTTTTAAGATACTTACTTAAAAAAGATTAAAAATAAGTGAAAATGAATAACATAGCATAGTTATTCTATAATAACAGACTCTCAAACTGCAATTAAGCGAGTCAATACTGTCTGACCAACAGTGTTTACCTTTGTACCAATTATCTTGTGGAATAACATTTTTTGAGTAATTATGTATGTTTTCTATAGAGCTTTAATATATCATGAAAGGAGAACTAAGTATATTTTATTATACTATGATGACATGCTCGAAAAATATGTCTTGCTCAGAGAAGTTTCTTTATTCTCGCAAAACAAATGAAGAGGCGCATACACTAAGAGTGTAGGATGTAGATATTATTTTAACTCCAGATAAAAGTTTCATGTTTCGTATTCATACAATACATAATACATTTTGCAAGCTTATTCAATTACGCAGAAGTGTAATATTTTGTTCGAGAGAAAATGAAAATTTCTACTACCGTGGGGAATATTTATTTCCTTTCCGTAAGTGGTTATATACTCTAGCGCAAAAAGAAATATCATACATTTTGATATTTCTTCGGATTCTTTAAATTATCTAGCAGAATAACTCGCTTACATTCTGACTGACTATTTTACCTCGAAATTTGGTGCAGTTTACTCTTCATAATGCCATGTTTACGCTATCCGTTATCTCTTTACCTTTAATTACAGTTTTAATATTTGATTTTGTTAAAAGCACTGGTATTGTGGGTACACAGAAAAAATTGCAAGAAAAGCAGTCACTGAAGTATCAAGCCTACGAGTCAGCACTTTGGTCGTTTTGCAATAATATTAATACCAGAAAATCTTATACGAGAGTAGTGCAACGTAAGATATTTCTATATCGTGTGGCCGTATCTCATTTGACTTCCTAATGCCTTCATCGCTAGAGACCAGGAGTCTCCGAAAGTGATGAGATGACATGTATAATTTAGCATTAAATGCATCAATATACATGGCAATTTATCAACGGTGAAAATACTTAATTAACCTGCCAAAAACATCGAAAAGATTTAAAATTTAATTGATTCTTTAAATTATATCTGTATTCAAAAATATTAGTTCAATACACGCATGTCACGTAGGTATACAGTTTCTCATAAAGAGGAAAAGAGCAAGCCATATTCAATAAATCTATATTTAGCGGAGAAAATAAAAGTATCTTTATTGAAAGTATTTCAAGGGAATAGATTCCAATATTTGTTTTCCATATGGCGTTAATCAAAGGACAAGTGCTTGAAAATTGGGATTAATTTGTAGAAAATATAAAATATAAGATGAAAAATGTCCGGAAGATCGAGTAGAGGAGTAATGAAATATTGCCGAATAAATTTAAGCTAAATCTTTTGATCTTGCTTCCGTGGATGAGGAGCATATCTTCTTATCCTAAAAATATACTCAACAACGTAGAGAATTGTTAAGCAATTCAGGACAGTCACGTTCTGGATGTTTAGCATATGTTTTGCCATGTGATAAAGGCCTTTTTCTGTCACGTTGTTATATGAGATAACAACCCTGATAACCCTGAGATATGCTAAATGCAAGAGTATAATATAAACCCATAATAGCTTAATTTTTTGTGGAGTATTTACACTCATATTGATGTCATGAGCAACAGAGGGGATTGGCAAGCATTCCCTGCATACGAATTACGACACGAAAAAATATTCTGTAGCAATCAGATTGCGAATCAGAAGGGTGACAATCTACAAGGGAGGGATAAAGCCGTCTCTTTATTCGACACGTGAACAAGGATATACAGGTAGCTTTAAACGGGAACGGTTTATCGTGATTGTTCCATAATTCTGAAGCGAAAGTTGAATCCAAAAAATACAATATTTTTATGGATGGAATGTTGTTTATTTTAACATTTACATGAATCATAAAAAGGAGAATTCAAAACATTGAGTTGTAGACTATATTAAATTTAGTGTTGCTTTCAGAACTTTATAATCTAATGCATTAACTCCGAGTTGGTTACGGTACTTTCGAATATTTCGCTAGTCATACGGGAGCATTTTATTCAAATTACTTCAATTTAAGTTTAGCGCGTTGCATACTAAATGAAATATTCTCAGTTCTAGTTTTAATTGTACATTTTAAACGGCACATGCTCTGATTATTTTGTCAATGTTCACTTTATATTTGCAGTTTCAAATGTTTGAAGAAAAATACTAACAGGTAGAATAATTTTTTCTAGTATTTTCTATTTCTCTTTCTTCAATGAAGAATATGAAAAAAAGAAAATTTTGCATTCATGCTGAATGCTTATGGGAAGAACGTGCGAAGAATTAATGATAGAAGCTCACCTGCACGCGTGAGAAATATGAATCCGGGGTTTAAATAATAAGATGCTGCTGCAATGCATGAATATTTATTGTTTCTAACTATTTGACTTTCCTGTTATTTACTTTTTTTCGTGTTTTGCATTTGCTTTTTATCTTGAAGGTATAGTAAATATTTTGAAATCCGGAAAACTATACTCACCAAAGTCATGTTAGTATTTGCACACATCGCATAAATATATTCTAATTTTAAAGGTCCCATTTCACTCTTTCTTTCCATGAATCGACATACATATTAGAATGGTTTTAATTACAATAGCCTACTTAAACTATTTCACTAATGTCGGTAGTCGAGTTCACGCTCGACTAATCATAGCATAGCAGCTGCTCGTACATTCTACTCCCTTCAGCTTCATAACCCAATGAAATTCTATCGCGCATCGCATAAATATTGACTCATAAACAATCGCATTTGTCTGCCTATGTAAATACAATGCTCGAGACCAAAACCGGTGCATAAAAAATTTTTTTAATTAAAAAATAAGACTTAATATTTTGAATAGCCTGAACATTTCACCAAGAATTTTTAATTAGAATTGCTTCTTTTTTATATTTAATCAGCATCAGATTTGACATATTCTCTTGTATTATTATCATTAACTCGAATGAATTTCAGTAATGTTCCAATCATCCTTCCCTTCGGGTAATAAATGCTACGCTATCTGAAACGCGCAAAATTACTGGGCGATTGTGTATTTTATGCGACAGGTAATTTACAGATATAATGAATCATTCTGGTAATTGAGCGTTAAGACATAAGAAAACAATATTAATTTGTTTTGATAACAATGGTCAACGAAATTACTATCTCATGATTTTTCAATTAGAAACAAAAATACATAATTAATCAGAAGAGGGATGAAAAAATTTTTTGACATTCGTTGGTCATAGAATGTTCATTTTTTAAATCTGCTTTCATTAAAGAGTGCCAATATTTACGGAATTTTTATCAGTATGACGTAAGGGACGCGATTTTCGACTTTTGACTAATTATCGATTAATATACATATATGTATATTATGTGTAATTGTGTATATTATATTATAGACACCTAGCCGGCATTATATCACTTTTCATGCAATTTCATGAATAAAAGTTTCTTCTTTATAAATTTTCCACAGAATATTTATTCCTTAAAACATTCCATTATCTTGCAACAATAATTATTTACCACGTAGTCGCAATTTCTCATCTACATATATATTATTGTGTAGTTCCTAATGAGAAATAACTTTGAATTACATTTTACATTTTGAGTCGTTTGTTACAAGTTTAGAATCATTTCACTGTTTTCCTCATTCATTATATTATTATTCTCATCGCGATTAAATTAGATACTGCACACGTTATTATTACATTTGTATAAATTTCGTAACAATATTCACCCAAGTGTGATCATATTACTCGAGTAAGTTTCTAGGTTGCTTCAATCGAATTAAGAGAATTGGAGAAAATATGTTAAACATCCTCTCACGAAGTTTCAGGATAGTATCGATTTCAATTCGATTCCTTTTTACAAAGGAAGTCTCATAAAAAGTTACTGACACATATTTTCCAAACTGTGAGCTGATACGATCTAGCAAGAGATAAAGTTAGCGATGCTAAACTAAACGCTTCTGTAGTTGACCGTTTTTACATACTTTGATGTTGCTTCACTCAAGAGTTTCATGAATTTTACAAACTTATATCAGGTCATTAAATGGAATCAGAACTTTGAGCTTTTATTGACCTTTAATTACTCCTTACAATTAGTCTAACTCTATACGATGCGATGCTGCTTCCGGATCTAAAAGTTGGATTCTTTTCAGGAAGTTTCAAGAAATTTAATTTCATTCTTAGATTCAAGATTCAATTACTCTTTCCTAAAGTTGTTTATATTTACTATTTAACTTTTATAACTAAGAATAAAACTCGCTTTAATGAGAAAGCATGCATTTCAATATTGCTATTCCTGTACTAAAATATCTCTGAGGTTTTAATCGCTGTAGTATATAAAATTCATGAATGAATTTACTCTTGAATCGTTATGATTAGCATATTTCATCGACATAAGTCAATTATAAGGTAAAATGCATTGTCTGAGATGAGCTTGCTAGCTTATTTACATGATCATTATTAACTGAAACGCGAATTTGATGGGCATGTAAATCACCTGACAATGAGTAGCATAGGTGCTAGGATCTCGTAAATACTTAAGAGCCTGAAATCGATGAATTTATATACTCGGTACGTGAGTGGGTAATTTATACCTCATAAAGTATTCTTAACATTTCATTATTTACAATGAATGATTGAACCAATCTTATCGGATTACATGCTTTGATCCTAAATGGAAATTATTCCAGATAACTTGTCATTGGACATCGCATTATTGGGAACAATGAATTGACCGCAATTCCGCTTCATATATATATATATTGCTAATCGAAAACGTGGTTAATAACTGTTGATAGTCCCTATAACAGATTTGTAATGAAGCAAAGCTCACCTCCTACTATTGGAATTAACTTTCCTCTGGGATGACATTTTAAAAGACAAATAGCAAAAAGCTGTTTCATATATTATTAACTAGAAATAGTTATAGTTATAATTAATCAAGTGCAACAATTTTAAATTATTATGGAAACGTCAACATGACACCAACTATCACTTATTATTAGTGACAAGAATCTCCAAAAAACGGAATTAATGGAACCACCTAATTTACACTTAAAAGTAAATTTTAATTCATTATTTCATTATAAATAAAACGTAGAGGGAACGAGGAACCCATTGATTAAATTTGTGGGACGATGCACTTTCGTCAACGAGTTATCGTGCAAAATTTGTCGCCGACAACTCAAGGGTAACTAATACTTGTAGATACCTATATAGATGATATCGTACGATAAATATAGGTGTCAGTAACTTTAATATCTTCAAGAAATAAGGCCAATCACTTATCTTCAATCATCTTTGGCAGTAAAACTAATGACACTATTAAAAAAAGACATAAATTTGCAAAAAGAAAAAAATCATTTAGTTGTAGAAAATTTCAAATTTTGTTAATTATATGAATGGATGTAGAAGCATTAATTCTCTTCTATTACCATGACAAAGCACATCACTCAATTATTTTCAAGTCATGGCATGAATTGGAAAGATTTTCATGAATGGGAAAATGAAATTGACCGTATATATGCTTCCCTGGATTCCAAATAACGTGTTATATCAGAAAATAATATGAGTGATTGAGAAGAAAGCATTTTGTTAAGAAAAATGGATCATCATCATCATCATCTGTATAATACATCGTCAAATGTGTAGTAAATTCGTGGGAAAACCGCGTGTTTTTTTTTATGTCTTGTGTAAGATGAACTCGGAAAATAGCATGGCAGAATGCATTTTATTAGGTTTCAGGAAATATAAAATATAAATCTATATTTATACAGTTTGACTCATATATTCCACATTTCAAATCATTTTCTAGAGGTCCACAGAAAAATATGATGTTTACATAACAACCTGGAAGCGTAATAGACTTTTCCTAGTTAGCCGGAAACTGTAGAAATTCCTTTGCAAAGAACACCCACAAAATTCTCATTCAGCAATTTAGAAACGCATTTCGAATATCGATAAAATGTTACATAAAATCCCTTAAAAAATTTCCATTTCGAGAATAAACTTTCTATTACTATATTTCTGCTTGTTTAAAAAAATGTGGATAATTTATCAAATTTGAATATTACAAAAAAGTGGAACACTGCCAAATTGCTTTTGTTTGACAAGTTATAGTAATCACATTCTTAATTCAAGAACATAATAAGGCGATAATACTCATTTATTATGTAAAGCAGCTCGACACTTAAGCAAAGAATTTTTCCTTGAAACTCGTACAAACTTTTTCTAAACTTTTTTACAATATTCGGAAAACCTCATTCGAGTAAATTAACCAGATTTTGGGAAAGGTGATTTAATTTAAAAAAAAGGAGGTCAATGAGAACGAGCTCGAAGCGAATTTGTAAAAAAAAGTGCTGATTCAGGAAAATGTAATTATGTGGAATGTCTTGTTGAAGGAAATGAGTAGAGAGCTACTGCAAAAGTGATGAATATGAGAACACTGAATTTTATGGGCGTTATAATCATCTTAGGTTCTGCACAAAACGACTTTGACACAACTCTATTATATATTCTGGATGAAATGGAACGAATATTGTAGAATGTAGACTTTTGTTTTTGCTGTATATATAGTCTATTTGTATATAAATATATATATATATATATATATATATTATATATATATAAATATCTGTATGTGTGTTCCGAATAGGAGTTCACAAATTTGGACCTATAATCTGAACTAAAATACTGGGCGTCATAAGATCGTTGAAATATCACGAAATCTCTTTAAATTATTATAATTAAAAAAAGGATAAATGGTAGAAAAATAGAACCGAGTTTTGGCAAATGGAAATTAAATATTTAACTACTCATCCCATAAAAACAAAAATTTCTATAGCTCGAAGATTGAGATTTAAAATATTAATTTTCTGTTTCTTGTTCTCCGAGCAAACTCGAATCGTATATTTTTTAACTTCCGCTTTCATAGGAGCACATATTAGACTCATCAGTCAGGTAGATAAAAAAGATCGTTTTTATCGTTCCAGGGAAAACTCATACTACAAGTTTCATTAAATGTCGCAAGAACTTATTCATGAAAGTAGATTTGGTAAACCTTTTTTGTTAAAAGTGTGTTCCTATATTTTGTTTTAAATGTTTTTTTATTGTGATATAAATTATAATAAAATTTAATGTTTTGATCAAATAACATAAAACTCTTATTGGTAGTTGTATTATAATTTGAATATATCGTATCATTCAATAGTAATATAATGATTCGTTTTATTATAGAATAAAGTTTTCCGGAATAAGTAAAACAGTCGTGAATATCCTCTTTCTCTTATTTCAGTTTCCACGACGATTAATGGAAGCACATAACACTCCCTTGAATGAAAACTCAATTACAGAATCTAATTCCAGATTACACAGAAAATATGTGAAAATCCAGTCTTTCAACCGAACCTCACAACCTTTCGTTTGCACATTTCACGAGAATTTTACAGCAGATATAACAGGTGTGTAGTTTGAAAAAGGCTTTTTCCGTCCAATCAATCCAAAATGAACGATTCAAAAAAAGCTATAGAAGGAGTTAAAATGCATTCAATTTTTCCATAAAATTTTATCTACCTATCTTTTAAATGGCTTGTTTGTATAAATAAATGAATAATGTACTGTTTTTTTATGTCAAATATAAAGGATTTTCAACAATTAAATTGTACAATTTAAATGTGTTATGCTCAGCCAAACGAATAAAAGTACAAAGCGGTTTACTAAGCCGGAAACTCATGTATATTTTTACTTCTACTCACATATCTGCAGTTAGTGAAAGCCTGTTTGTGAAATAAATATATACGAACTTTACTGAAAAGAAATCAAATCGATTTTACATGTGCAGTTCATAAAAACTGGCTTTACCATATATAGATAAATTAGCATGCATATATATTCTATTATGATCTGCAATAATGTATGTCTACATATAATACCTCCAAATACTCAAATTTATCCCTTTGTTCAAAATTAGACATTGATTTACTTGCTGCTAGAGCCAAATATAACGGAAGTTGGAGAATCCGAACTGTCCTTAAATGGCTGATCATAGATTTCCATTCATGGTCCCCAATGGACGAGTGTATGCACTTAATATGAACGTACTCCTCCACCTTTGTCATAGGATAAGTGGACACGGTAATTTGGCTCATGATAGATGCAATGGCACCTCTATTGAATCCTCCACTTCCTCCTTTGCTCATTTCAGTTAATACCCATTGCCCACAAGCCCTGAGGGGTTAACGATCGGAACACCCTCTAAAGATGCTCAAATAATGTCGGTTATATTCTGCCGTTTACGGGGACTTCGATGCACGGATAAGTGCTCGTCTGGGATTTCGAATAAGCAATTTCGGCATATTCCTTTACTCATACCATGAAATTATTATTTATCAGCTACTAACATTCTATATAATGATATGGGTAGTAAACTTTCAATTATGTTACATTATTTATAAATAAATAGAAATGAGAAATACTTTCAGAAATAATGCTTTAATTTAAAAAAATAATATAACGATATTATTATAATAATGAAGTTACTAATTTCGGGATTATATGAAATGAGTAGAAGGTTTATTATTAAGTTTGTAAAGCGTAATTTGAATAATGAAGGATTGATGTCAGCCGCATGTGAAACATACACCGAGTCAGTAAATATAATTTCATGCAGGATGACAAT
Organism: Synergus itoensis; assembly: GCA_904066005.1. Lineage (NCBI taxonomy): Eukaryota > Metazoa > Arthropoda > Insecta > Hymenoptera > Cynipidae > Synergus > Synergus itoensis. Next base: position 1,414,906 of record CAJFCP010000127.1, on the reverse strand, counting down.
CATCTGGGACAATCAAATTCTAGGTTTCTCTTTTCATATATGTTTTTAAAGAGAGCGATATTGTCGTGATATTATTTTTAATTTAATTTGACTAAATTCTTGTGTTCTAATTAAATTCTAATAAACAAATTTCTGAAAACCAATTAAAACTCAAGAATAAAGAAAATAGTAAAATTTTTATCGAGTTATGAAAGAAAATTCTCCAGAGCCTTTTTTATATAAATTTTCATTACCATCAATATTGCTTTTTGTAGTACAAAGCAAGGCATTATCGCTCTAGTTGTAAAATTTTACACACCAGTTTGAATAATGTTTAATTCATGATAATTTTTCAAGCGTATCATAAGAGAAAACATACTGTATAAATATAAATCTGAAAATATTGCATAATATTTGTGATATATATTTTATTTAAAGAGCGATATTCGAACATATATGAAAGAAATTAAAGGTGAAAAAGTCAGTAGGTATGTACATGTCTGGAATTAAATAAAAGTAGCTAATTCTTTTGTAATTTACAAAAGAATGCTAATTTTTGTGTAAACGTCAAGTTTCATTAGAAATTGCTTTTTTCTTTCCCAGAAAAGGACGTCCAGGGAAAAGTTTTCCCAAGACAAATTGTTGAAGAAGAAAAAAGGATTACGTTGACATTGGAAGGAAACATAATGGAACGCAAACACTCGTACCTTGATAATTGCCTACAATTGCTCGCTGGATATAAAGCATTAGATAAAGTATTATGAAAAATATATAAGAGACACAATCAAAAGGCCTATAAATTATTGAAAGATAAGTTTGCAGGTGTTTAGAATCAGTGAAGAAAGTATTCAAAAAAGCTTAACAATCGAATAACAATTGTTCACTGTAACAATTATTACTACTATTCTTTGTTAATTCATAGCCATGTAAACTAAACATTACAAGTTCTTTAATTGGATTTAAATGATGCGATTGAATATTTTTATTTCAAAGATAACAATTCTCGTTTTTAAAGCAGAGCGTTGCTTCAAGGGTTTTGTCCGTAATTGAATTCATAATCCCTGTTCTGTTTTCCTTAATCTAATTTTCCGATTCTGATTTTGGTAAGCGAGTATCCTCGAAAGATTTCCTCGAAAGATTTTCTCGAAAAGAGAAATGTGTTTAAATTATGTTTAAGCACATAAATATATAAAATGTGTTTAATTATATTTTCAAGATATGATTCTATTCTATGGCTATTGTCGAGTTTAAATTTCGAGAAGGCAACCACAAGGGTATTACGATTACGTGTGCATATATTATTGACAGAGAAGGGTGTATAATACGCAAAGCCATAATTCATATTGATAAACTGATTCTAAAACTAATATTATAAATTCATAACGAAAGTTTAATTTTTATTTAAAAACTACAGAATTTAGTTACTCTTTTTAATTTAAAAATCAGAGGCTTTATGCCCTTAATGTTTGACCTATAAAACAGCTTTTAAACTCCAAATTTTCAGCATATTTCTGGAAAATTAACTTATGAAAGGCGTGAAAGGCTGGTTTCAGTTTTATGGCGTAGGTAGACTAAATAATTCATTCGCTTTTATACCCCCAAAGATATAAATTTATGGAACGAATAAGTTATGTATTTGATCCCAATGCTTTAAAATGATAAAGCACTCATTTTTTAATATGAAACGTTTTTTTTTTTTTTTATTGAAAAGCAACACTTAGAGAGCCTATTGTTTATAGTTGTAACTGGCAAAATTATTTACTAATCATAATTTAATTATATTTTCATTGTCAATAGGAGGCAAACAAATATAAATAAACTTACTGAATATAAACTAACTTACCATAAGAAGTTTGACCTTGTTAATCAAAGGGGATGTCGTCAGAAACTTGTTGACGGCCGTCAATATTTTCCCTTCCAACGTGACAGCGTCTTCGGCGTCTCGTTCTTGCGAGCATCCGGGCCCGATGTCGCTTCTCTTTCTGGACCACAACACACGACAATTTTATAAAGAACGTATTTTTTATCACCTCTTTTTTTTAAATTTTTCCTCCTACCCTCTTTCCACAGACTTTCACTCTCAACTAGTCTTCCGGTTTTACGCGACGGGTATATAATATTCGCACGTGGTTCAACTTGGTATCAGATTTTCCCTGCAATTTCTTTTACTTTCTCTCGTTGGTTCTTTTTAAACTTTCTATTGCTCCCTAATTTTTAAAATTTCCAACTTTACCACTCCACTATCATAAAAAAAAGTCGAGCTTTCAAGTTTCTCGGGTATTGTGATAAATATTCTCTCGAGACAATTTTTAAAGTACTACATTCACGAGAATTTTTTAATGACACTTGAAATTCGATTTCCACAAGCGGAAAAATTGATCAGAATTTCCTAAGAATAAAATTGTTGTGATATTTAATTATAGGCTGAATTTAATAATGAGAAATATCGCCTGAATTTTTTGGATATCTTTCGTTTTTAATCGCTTTAATTTTTTTTATTTCGGTCGACCTGTAGGCCGGTAGGTGCTTTCTTTTTTTGTAGATTGCAGATAATTGGTTGGAGTCGCGGCGCTGTCGCGGTCTCAACAGCGACTGAAGTCCCGAATAGTGGATGCTGGGGATCTCCGACCAGAAAACGAGTAGGATGCAGAGAGAGGGAGCGGAAGAGGGAGAGATATAGAGTGAGATAGAGAAGCTTCAGAGGGGATGAAATACCAACCCAGTATTGGGATCTCGCTCTTTCCAGCATCCCAAAGGTATTCCATTTCTGTTTTCCACTTCACTCTATACTCGTGCACCGTGTTGTCTCTCACTTCAACTATATTTTGATCTCACGAAAGTCTGCCCTGATCAACACCACTAGTTGCTAGCATCCCCTGTTTACCTACCTGCAGAAACCCTCGTTGTCACGAAGTTACATGCGTTATCTTTCACGTACCATACATCCGAGACAATGCACCCGTGTAGGTCGTTGATATAACATGTGCATATTATACGACCCATAAAATAAGTGGAAGAGACTAGAACCTTTGGAAAGTTTGCAAAAAAAATTTTTTCACTCCCCGCTAAAATCGTTCAGTATACAAATTTTTATTTTAAAGCCAGCAATTTTTTTCCATATTTTATAGCAGTGTATTGATATCAGCCAAAAACTAGTATTACGGTCCGGTGATCCATTTTTCCAATTAAAAAAAAATTCTTGAGCATTTATATCTGGAAAAAATTTAGTTTTCATTGTTATTTATTTAAGCATCGTATTTCTCCATTCGGGAGTTTCATCGTTCCTTTTTTGTCCCACTCAAAGTGCATTTCTCTGCCTTATCATCGTTAAATCTCGTTACTCAAGTGAAGGAAGCTATTCAATAAGACGTGGCAATGTGAAGTGTATCTCTTTCTAAAAGAATTCACTTCCACTTTGATTCAGTTCAAATTTAACACTGAAAATATTCTTCATAAAAAACGAATCTCTTCTCATGATTCTTCGAAATTTTAAATCGAATATAACTTGTTTTGTCATAAAGAATAACATTTAATAGGCTCAGATTTTACTCTATCTATTTTATATCAATCAAAAAATTTGTTCAGAATATACCCTAATCATTTTAAAAATACTTTTAATGAATGAAAGTTACCCTCATCTTCTCAATAAGGGGACTTCAAAAGTTCTCGTCACACCCTCGCGAACTTAATATAAATTGACGATACCAGAACTCAACGTTATCAATCAATCTGCATCCTTTTTATACCAAACAGGAACATTGTACCGAATGTATAGGGTTCTCTTACATTTTCACCTCAGCAATATTTTAAACATTAAGAATATTTTTAGACAGAATGACTCGGAAAATTTGAATAATATATTTCTAGTAGCACAATAAATTTATGCGATTCGTTTCTTTCTGATTCACTAAATAATTTTCTTATACTATTAATTTTAATATTTTGAAACATTGTGTTCTAAATCTTTTTGTATTTCAACAAATTTTACAAGATTTCTTTTGATTTTCAATGATTTTGAGAATTCGGAAAAATGCCAAGGGATTTCAAAATGAAACTGATATCGAGTTATTCAGAAAGATTTTAGTTTTAAGTTTCAGAATGAATAAATGAATTTATCTTACTTTATATACAGTATTGTGTATTAGAAAATTTTTTACTGAAATCCGATAATTGGAAACTTTTTAGTCATTGAAAATATTTTAATTATGGATACGGAACTGAGAGAAGACAGCAGGAGGAAAAAACTTTCTTCCACCTGAAAGGACATCATGTCTGCAAAGATAGCTGAATCACTGCATGCAATCCTCCACCTTACGAAGACGATTTCAAACTGTCTTCAAGTTTTAAGAGTTTCACTTACTTTATTACATGTTTACAAAAAAGCGAAATACATACATTAAGTTAAATAATAATTAGTTACATTTTAACAATATACAGAAGTAGATCATTCGAACTAATTTCATCTTATTCCTCCTCACTGCATACATTTCATCTTATATTTATTACATCGTTTAGATTATAGAAACAGAATTTCCAGCATGCGTAAAATCTGAAAAAATTTTTAAAATCGTCTGCTACTCAAAGCGGATTGGATGTAACGCTTATAACATTTCTTCGTGCATCCGAACGAAAAGATGAAATCTGCTTTCAATACTATTGCCTCAAGGGGATGTTTCCGATCTTCATTTTCAAATCCTAGATCGTAAAAAAGTCGTATTCTATAAAGAAAAACGTCATTCTCGTGGAGGTAGAAAGACTGGTTCTATTTTCCATTTTCATCTTATCTACTCTACCCGCAGCGTAAAGAGTGTATGCAGAAAAACAAGTAAAGGAAAAAAATTGCTGGAGGGAGTGAAGAAGAAAGAAGAGATAATAGGCCTCGATCGAAACTTCAATGAACCGTTACTTACCCCGAGTTGCCCTTAGAAAGTGATATGATAATAAACTTAGTAATAAAGGCATTCGAACAGTGAACAAGTATGTCAGCTGTGCTGTTACAATCTAAAGGCATTTTTGTATTTAACGTGACGAATATTTGAGAGTTGCAAAAGCTATGTCCAGCCACATCATGATTTACGCAGGAATAGCTCTGTCACACAAGAGAAAGTGCTCTCGATCGACACCCAGGAATTAAATGACAACACTATATAGTAGATTTTTTTATAAGTGTATAAAATCTCTTTCTTTGTTCATATATACATACAGATCTATGATGTGCATGTACTATCCTTTGGACCGGATCCACCTATTCAGCTTCCGCTTTCACTGAATGGCCTTACCCTATCCCTTTCTGCGTGAATCTCTCGCTTTTTTGCTGGTTCTTTCAATGCCCATAGACGAGTCGACATCCATTTGTCAAAAAAGTGAAGTGGAAAGTATATGTTTCTAGAATTCCAAAATGTAGTTCAAAGGTTTACTTAGACAGATTTTTTTTCAAGGGACATTTTTATTCCTTGAAGAAGATGGTTGGAAAAATGTGGGCAAATAGGCTTCATAATTAATAATAATATTAATATTAGATTAAGAATTAAGACAGCTTAAAATCTGATAAAGTACACTCTAGCTAGTACGATGGCCCCCATCTGATTATAACTAGGTCAAGCGGTTCTAAATTAAATTTAAATTTAAATTCTTAAAAATCCTTACAAATCCTTCAAAAATCGCCATAAACCTCTTAGAATCCATTAAAATGTATTAAAGATCTTTGTCATCCCATTAAAATCGTTAAAAATCTCTTGCAATCCTCCGAAATCTTATAAAATCTGTTAAATTACTTATAATACCTTATATAATATGACTAAACTAAAATAGATACGAAATTTTAAATTGACAAAAAGAAAATAAACTGTCGCACTGATTGAAAAACTCATGAGACAAAAACACGCGTTAAACGAGCGAAAATATAGAAGCATATCAATGTCAACAGAAGATAGAACATGTCAGAAATATATTCTGCCTCTTCTTTTCATTACGTCAGGTTGAAAGCACGTAATACATTGTAGCAGTATAGATTCGAAGTAAGGATTTTATTCCAGATTTCAAATTTTCAAATCTTCATCCAACATAAAAGAATGCCAAAAAAATCTTTCACATAAACTTAAGTGAATAAAGTAACATAAAAATACTTCCGAAGAAAAAGCTTGAAAAAAAACACTGAAGTTTGAAGTGGATAAACTTGTAATGGAAGTAAAGATATCAAATATGAAGTGAAAAAATGAGTTGTCTGTATCTATTCCAACACCGAAAGCAAAATTAATGTTTCAGCGGATAACAGAATCGTATTGTGCTGGGAGGTTGGCGTGGAGAGTGCAAAAGTTCTCAGAGATATAATTACGAGATGTCTCATGAAAGTAAATTAAATTAAACTAGAAACAGAATTGAGGACATAATGTACGACAACTTCACTACAAGAAAGCTTCATACCAAAAGTGACAATTCAAAATTTAAAAAACATAAACTATTATGTCTATATTATTTATATTATATTAAATACAATATTTTTATGAGAGAATTATACTAATTTATTTTATTACGAAAGCAGTGTCAGAGGTTATTGCTTCTGATAATTAATACACGATAAGAAATGATATTTTACTTCAGAAAGAGAAAAATCCGCTAATAATGATTTTTCGCGCTCAAAGTGAACTTAGATTTAAGAGAGACAAGTGATTATAAATATTAATATCATCGATTTTATTTTTAAATTCGTCATGTTGAGTATTTTAAGATTATTTCTTATTTTCCTCTACATTTCTTCTTCTCATGGGCAACCAAAAATTAATATTGGAAATGCAACATTTGTGGGAATCTATATGTCTACAAGAAAGAACAGAACTATTTCTGCATTTTTTGGAATACCTTTTGCGGAACCACCTACTGGAAATTTACGGTTTATAAAGAGTTTACTAACATTTTTAATCGGTAAATATAAAAAAGTTTATAGATATCTTAATATATCTCCGTCAGGTTTAAGAACCCAGTTCCCAAGGAAGAATTAAAAGGAATATTTCTGGCTAATAAGGAAACAGCCGATTGTCTGCAACCAGTAGTTAAAAATTTTGATTCAATCATAGGAGAAGAGGATTGCTTAACTCTTAATGTTTACAAACCAAAGGTTTATGAAATTATTTTGAATTCTTTTTGCTTATGTTATACTTTTCTTCAATGTGGACAAAATGAATGAATCTACCGCCCTTTATTAGTAATTAAGCTTCTTTAAATTGAACAATTAAACTGCATTCTAATTATTTTCAACGATATTTATTACAGAGTCTGAAAAATCATCATAAAAAATTACCAGTGATGGTATTTTTTCACCCAGGTTACTATTCTGTTGGAGGAGCATATATTAAATCTAGTGGGCCGCAATACCTTCTGGATAGGAACATCATTCTTGTCACTTTACGTTTTCGTTTAGGAATTCTTGGATTTTTAAGTACTGGTGATTCAGAAGCTCCAGGAAATTTCGGTTTAAAAGACCAAATAGTCGCTCTAAAGTGGATTAAAAAAAATATTCCATTCTTTGGTGGGGATTCTGGAAGGATTACACTTTTTGGATCTAGTGTAGGAGCTAACAGCATTCATCTTCATACACTTTCAAATGCAGCTAATGGTATGATTTAACAATTAAATAATAAAAAAATATTTTTCATCCAAAAATTAAAAATCTGTTTTTAAATCTTCTGAATTTCTTAGGTCTCTTTCATCAGTGCATTCTGCAGTCAGGAAGTGCTTTTTATCCTAGATCGTTTATGCCTCGTGAAAGAACTTTAGAATATGCGAAAAAAGCAGGAGCAATTTTTAATTGTCCCTCTAATGACTCACGATTGCTGGTTGAGTGTTTGAGGAACGTAGATGCTATTAACATAACAAGAACATTTTCTGTCTTTAATCCAATCCAGACTTTTACAAAAACTTTTTATCTGCCAACAAATGAACCAGATATGCCTGGCGCATATCTAACTGAGGATCCATTTGATTTAGTAGAGAAAAAGAAATTAAGAGATTACCCGACGATAGTTGGATTGAATGCTGATGAAGGATTGTTCTGGACTTCACGTAAAACTTTTGTCTATTTCAGATTGATACATTTTTTGCAGCCGCATACCATTTTAATATTCATTCTTTCAGCTTTATACAGCAATCCGCAACTTTACGAAAAGATTTTAGGAAATTTGGATAATTTCTTGGATAATTTTTTCGAAAACTTTCACAGTTCGGATGAGAATTACACTACACTTGTTTCTGATGTTAAGAAATTTTATTTTGAAAATAAAGAATCTAATGAAAAACATATGGCAAGTATAATCACTGAATTATAAATATTATAATTATTAATATTACTATTAACTGATCAAATTTTGCTGCAGATTCTTGAAAAAGTAACGACTTTTTTGGCGGACTTTCTTAGAAATTATCCACAGCTTTTGGGAGTGAATTTTCATCTCAGAAGTTTCAAGCAGCCTCTCTATATGTACTTGTTTAATTACCAAGGCACGTACAGTCATACATTTAGAGATAGTCTCATACCTTTAGGAGTTTCTCATGCAGATGAACTTTTCTACTTATTTCCAAAATCTATTGGTGTTGACGTTAAACCGAATGCAACGGAACTTGAAAACAATTTCAAAATTATCGAGAAAGTTGTTGATTTTTGGACTTCCTTTGCCGCTACTGGGTAATATTATAATTGAAAACTAAATGAATTATGTATGTAAAATATTTAAATACGAGATTGCGCAGAAATTTTGAATTTAAACTATTAAAAAATTGTCTACAGAGTACCAAAGTCGAACGACTCATTTGTTTGGATGCAATATAAAGCTATTGGAAAGAAAATTTTGAAAATTGGGAATCGCCGTGAGCCAACATTCAGTTTTATTGATTCGTTGTTTGAAGATCGTATGCATTTTTGGAAACAACGTTATTTTCGTTACTTTTAGCTTTTTATCAAACTACAAAAGTAAAAAACGAAAAAAATAAGTTTTTTCAACTATCGTGGGGTTGAAATATTGTGCATACAGACACCCTTATGAAATCTTTAGGAGTTTCAAGAAATCTAAAAATCTATTCTCGTTCTCGAAACGTTCTTCCCAGGACTTTCTTCTTTAAAAATTCGAAAAGCAATGCACTATCGCCTCGGAGGCAATTTAGATGCCATCTGTTGGAATTTCCGTGAAAATCTCTCAAATACTTGACTTCAATGGTAATTTATATATTTTTTAAATTGGTTAATAAAATTATTTTAAATAGGCTTGATTTAAAAACAACAAAAATTTTCAATGAAAAAATAAATTACTTTATTCTTAATAAGTCTTATGCAATATGAGGTACGAAGTATGTTATTTTGTAAATATTTACATAATTTCTCTCTATGTAATGATCGTAGAATGCTTAAAAATAATTTTGATTTTGATAAAGATCCTTTGATAGTAGAACTTGTATAGAATTTGTTTAAGAAGTTCATTTGGTATCATGTGGATAAAGTACTGCAGCCAAGATTTGCTGCATTTGTATTCTAACATCGAGTTTCTTATTTTCTGGAACTTGTCGAAGGATTGGAAGTAGCGAAAGAAGAAACATTTTATCATAATCTTCGTTGTCGATAATTGTTCGTTGACTATTGTTTGACAACATATCTTGAAATTCGTTATCAGAAGAGTTCAGAGAGGTTTCACACAAGGGCTTTGAATATCGAATAGGCATAATATTATAATTTTCTGTTGAATTTACTGCTTGAACATAATTCTTAGACGTGCTAGCTTCATTCCCGGACATCTCGTAATCTTCAAACATGGGATTATCAGGTTCAATATCACTCACCTCAATTTTACAGTGACTGATTACTTTCTCATTACAATTATTCTCCCTTCTGAAATAATTTCAAATTCTTATTTTTATTCCAAAGTACATTCAATATCATCTTCCTATTTTTTTAAATATTAGAAAAAATACCTTTGTTTGTTTTCTATAAAAGGCTTTAAAAATTGCAACAGATGGAAGTATGTATATCGTTTTCTTTTCCTGTCTGGTGTTTCCATTTTCTGAATTCTCAATTCCTTTGTGAAATAGTCTCTGATGTTTCTCCATCTTCCCCTTAAATTCTTTTCTGAAACATAGGAATTTTCTTGATTTGAAATATTTTGAATAATTTGAATACTTTTTCGATATTTATTTAGTTAGCGTGACAATGCTTTCGTTCCATTGCGGAAATTAGGTAATTGCAAGCTTTGCCAATTCTAAATGGATGTGAGATAATTGTTTCAAAACAACCCTTTAATCGAGAATTGTGACTATTTCATTAATGTAAGAACTCACATGCACATGATCGAGTGCAACCGAATGCAGATGATCCACAAATTGTTTCACAAAGAGATGGCATCGAACATGCGCATTGCAATTCTTAACCGTACGCATTTCATTTCACCCTTTAATCTCACATAACAAGATACACCCTCAATCGTATACAACATTGCATAGACAGAGCAATTCCTAAACATTATTTTTATATCACTATCGTGCATTGCATAAATGTTACATAAATATTACATATGTTGCGATGCATTACTTACATATAAGAGAATAAATTTGTTATTTATAAATTGCCCATAATAAACGAGAAACATGTAAAGATTCGAACTCTATATCTTATATAAATGCCTATAAGAACTCGGAATTTTCGAACGCAGCTGTCTTATTGAGTGTTGGGTAAAAAAAATCACCTTTATTTATGCGTTCTGCATCCGAAAGGTCTTCCCAGTTGTGTACCATAACTCGACAAACGTCTTCCCAGGCGACCAATTTTGCATTTTTGTCGTTGTACTCTTCACAATCCGAGTTGTAAATCGCAGGCCATTTTTGAACTTCGATGATGAATTTTTCCGTGTCAAACATGGCGGCGAAACACGTGTTTTCAAACGGTAATATGATTTTAATTCTTAACGTTATGTTTGTCAAACAGGGTATTAATTGTTTATGTTTTTACTCTTTTTTTAGGAGTATTTCTTTTATGATAAGAGAAAAATGTACTTTTTCCACGGCAATTTTTTTTTTTTTTCGTTTTAAAAATGAAAACGCAGAGCGGAATGCGTTTCGACGGCCAGGAAGGCTTACGCATCACTGCGGACAAACGCATTTTCTGGTATATGCGGCAAACCAGTGGCAGTTGTGGCAATTTCTGAGGCCGTTGCGATTCCTGATGCGGCTGCGGGTGCCGTGCGGAATCCAGTTTGCCCAATGGATAACTTGTAACTGAAGTTCTATCAGAACACTCCAGAGTTCTACTAAAGAGAAGGGATCTTTCTTATCAATTGCATGCACATTTTCGAACACCAGATTTAGATTCAGAGCATACAATCATGTAATAATAAATTTAAAAGAATTCTGTGCAATATGCAATGCAATTTATATGTATATAATGATGTACGTTGGCTTCATAATGCATTTTGCTCGTCCATTCACATTGAAGTTGCGCTTCCAATGGGGTTTTTAAATTCTTTTTTTATTTACAATCATTTTATACATTTGAAGTGTCTCGAAAATCTCACATACATTTTGTTGTTGCAAACCTGATTGGTTTTTGAATGACTTGAAGTTGTAAGAAGGGAAAAAAATAATCGGTTCCTCTGTGAACTTCAATGAGACATTATAATAAATAGAGATGAAAATTAAAATTATTCAATTGTGGTAGTCAAAAGAATAATATTTATTTTCCAGCGTGCCCATATTTGATAAATTATTCGGAATAATAATAATTTAAATCTATTTTTAATCTTAATTCCAATGCACATGGCACAAAATAATTTTGATGCGATCCTGAACGAGGACGCTAACTACAGAGGCATTTCTGTGCAAGTGTCTGTGTGTAGGTGGGTAAATACTACGATACACCCGGCGTCTCGTGCTGATCACACTGCCTTTTACAATTCACTATAGTATTCAGTTTGCCGGTGTCTGAAAAGGAGCGAGGATCAGCACATTTCCCTTCTTCTCTTTCGATTTTTCCGAAAAATCAATTGTCACTCTCCAGAAAAAAATGGCTTTTCTCGGCAAGAAGTACAAACTCTCCCAAAGCGAGAATTTCGATGAACTCATGAAGGCCCTTGGTGAGTAAAAAAATTGAAAAATTAAAAAGTGCATGCAAGCATCGAAATCGATTCACGTGGCTAGGACTTCAGGGAGAAAGTTAAGAGCAGATTAAGGGTGTGCTTTACAGAAAAGGGGTTGTCTTCAAATTTATATTCTCGGAATTATATTATGAAAATTACATAGAATTTTTATTACATAGAATTATAGAAGCACCTTTATAGTCTCTAATCAGGCTCACAAACGCTCTTTCAAACCGGTTTTTCACCCAAGCCTTCGCGATCAAATTGCAGTTCGAAAGCAAGTGGTTGTAATCCGGTAACCAATATAATAATAATAATCAATAAAATTATTGTAACATTATTTCTATTATACCTCTGTTTTTATTCCACAGAGAGCAGATACAATTATTAATTTTTATTACCTCCTTCCTGTTACCCTTGTTTATATAAACTCTATAAATGTACTCGCTTTCAATACCGACATTTTAATCTGAAAACGAATTAACAATGCTTCGTCAGCAACCAGTGTTATGCTAATAAAGTTTACTCTCCTAACATGAGTTGTCTAAACAAAAAAACGCAAAGTCAATTTCATAATATTGACCTCTCACAACTCATTGCACAGAAAAAACTTGTAAATACATTTTTTCTAATATTTCTCTTTCTAGAACTGAAAAGAAATGGTCCAAGGTTCATAATTCTCATTATCTATATTTTTTTTAGTTTATACACACATTTACAAGGTAAATTGGATGCCAAATATTAGCTTTTAAAATTCATGAATGACTCGTCATAAGATCTAATTATTTAATACTGATTTGAAGTAATTGATTGCAATTGAGTCAGTGCGAATTCAAGAGTTTCTATAATCAGATAACGAGGTTTTCCGTTTCTCTGTCGCATCCTGTCTTGAACTGTGTCAGTTGGGGAATAGAGACACTTATTAACGAAGCTGGAAGACGTTCAGCATTATAATTACAAATAATCGAATCAATTTTAATTCGTTCCTCGTGTTCTCGAGCGAGTGCGATGACCCCACATTTGCGGGCTACCATGATGCAGACAGACCAATTGTAGACCAATTTAGTATTTGAATTCATCTTCGGTAGAGGTTAATAAATCACAATCGAGTCGAACCCTCCCTCGACATTTTTACCTTTCATTGCATGCCTTTTCGAAGAACGTATAGTGCACCAACTAGGCGAATCATTGCTTACTTTGTGAAATATTATACACCTACCTCTCAAGTTATTTAATAAATATGAAACCTCTACCTAAGT
>CAJFCP010000127.1:1289589-1401551 GCA_904066005.1 Synergus itoensis | reverse complement strand
CCCACGCTTGAATTTTATATCTAAAAATAAAATGATACCGGATGTGAATTCTCAAGAGTTGATACTTATTTCTACAATATAAGCAAATAATTATTTTTGAAATATTTATAACTGAATTTATTTGAATAAATAATACTTTATGCATAAATGTACAAGTTTTTTTTTTGATTTTGCAATTTACGAGCTTCAACCGAGGGGAAAGTCAAATCAGCCCTGACGTAATGTGTATCCTCGTTATTCACATCGTGCGATTCCTATAAATTGACCGGTCAACATTCAATTGGAAAATTACATAGTATCATGCACGAGAGCGTGAGGGGCTTCTACAAGAAAAAATTGTTACTTAAATTAATAAACCAGGCTTTAAAGCGATCTGTAGTAGGGTGGTCCATAACTCGGTCCATAAATAACAGAAAAAACTACTATATAATAATATAATATAGATATTAGATATATTATATTATTCAAGAAATGAATATTTTTTGGGAGGTTTCAAATAAGGCAGGTATATTAAGCTTTAAAAAATTTAAGGTCGATGAGGGAGTACTTGATTCTAGCTTCAAAATGTTTTCACAAGCGAAACTTTATTAAATACAAAATAATTTGATTTTATAATACTGATATTTAAAAGTACATTCAATATTTTAATGACATATAAAGAGAGATCTACACGGAGAAAACTGGATATTAAACCGTAATATCTAGCTATTTAACTATGGGACGACTATCTAGATATTAATATCTTGATATTAAAACTTAATATCCAGATATTAAAATATTGGATGTTAGAATATTTTGATTATATATTTTAATATCTGGATATTAAGTTTTTATATCAAGATATTATATCTAAATATCTAGATAGTCGTCCCATAGTTAAATAGCTAGATATTACGGTTTAATATCCAGTTTTCTCCGTGTATGTCCATTGTATAAAAAATAGCTTAAAAGCTATTAAATAGTTATGAAGGTCACAAAATCTTATTTAACGAGTTGTAACTTGTTCAGTTAATAGCTACATGAATTACTTTTAACGACATGTTCTTTTCATTGTCAATAAAAGTGTAATCTTTAAATTTGATTCTTGTTTCAATAATACAAAAATAGAATTTTTTAAAACAATTCAAGAATAAAATAAAAGAATGGAACTAGGTATGTTTAAAATGAATATAACCACTTCAATTTTAGTTTAGAGACTGGTCAAAGTACAACTAATATTAACATCAGCACACTGGCCTTCGAGTTGCAGAATTGGAATTTCTAAAGTCGGTTTTACAAACGTGAATAATGTAAATATACTGAACAAAGAATTTGTATAACAGAATAATATTGTCATTGCTCTCGTATGTAATTTTGCCAATGGTGATAAGAAGCCTTTCATCACAGTAACGCCTTAATTTAAATTTGATCTTCTCTAAAGCTTACCGGGAGCTTTTATCATTTATGTTCTCTATCAAATAACTTTATAAACAGAATGGTATGAATGATAGCACATGATTTCCATAAAAAGTTTATACTCGAAAATAATTTACACTACAATGACTTCAGTAAAACTAACGAGTTTATAAATTCCAGTCAGTGAGTAAGCATAACTCATTTTTGTGCAAAAAAGTAAAGAAGCACGTGTTCTTGATTGGCATATCTCAAAGCTCAATAACAATTTTTATCACTTTTGTACTTTTGCAATTTTCTCCACTGTAAAACGAGCTGTGAAATCAAATAAAGAATCTCAAAGCTTTTAGAAAGATTGATGCATCATTTTTTTAACATCCTGCAATATTTCAGTTTATTATATACAAAATCATACTAGGCGATTAATGTTATCAAATAATACAGACATAAACAGATAAATGTTTTGTCTAACTTGAGATGGTATGCAAACATAAATACAGTCATTTGACATGTAAAATATGCAAGACCTGCCTCCTCAGTGATAAATTCCTGAACCAATCAGAGTGCGTCTTCTATATGATAAGCTTGGTATTCACATATCACATCATTAGGACTTATTAATAAAACAAGATTTTTCAACCGAGTGGGGTCAAACTTCAAAGTTTGCCCATTCTGTCGTACTTCCCGCATTTACATACCATTTTATCAGTACTACTCGAGGATATGAAGATCCTTTGGACGATAAAAGACTGAATAAATCGCTCGGTCGTTTCACGAAGCTCCTTAGTATTCTTTGAGAAGTCTCTCAATCAGTTCATTTAAAATCGTAAACATTTTTGTATTTATATACAATGGCAGGATTTTTAGGAAAAAAGTATAAGCTCGAGTCGAGCGAGAAATTTGACGAGTATATGAAAACACTCGGTGAGGAAATTCTTCTAATTCTAAGTGCTTTGTCTATTTAAAGTCTTAACAGGTTTTATAACTTTTTTTATCAATTGTCCTTTTCAGGTGTTGGCCTTGTGACCCGAAAAATGGGAGCCTCAGTGAGTCCAGTTGTTGAAGTTACTCTGGACGGAGACGAATACACAATGAAGACAACAAGCACCTTCAAAAGCTCTGAAATCAAATTCAAACCAGGTGTTGAATTTGACGAAGAAACTCCAGATGGTCGAAAAGTTAAGACCGTGATTACTGTGGATGGTGACAAAATGATGCAGATTCAGAAGGGAGATAAGGACACAATCATCGAAAGAGAATTCACACCAACTGAAATGAAAGCAGTAAGTACATATAAAGTGCAACGTAATCATTTTAACAGTTATATTCATTAATATCTATGAACCTCTGGAATTTTAGAAGTTAATAAATCAGGCAGTTAGCGTATTTTGCTGTCGTGACTATTGTAATTTAGATTAATTTAGCTCTCTTATTATGAACGTCGGAACCTTTATACAGTAGCGCTCAAAAGTATTTTGTAGATTGTTTAATGTTGGAGCCTTTTGAAAATAGTATTATCGAGTATATAATTTTTGTAAGACTATAAAATATGCCTTGCAAGTAATAAACATTTTCATTTTCATGCTAATATATGTTACTTTTCTTCACTTGTATATATTTTTCAATTTTGTACTGAATTTCTAAAAAATAAATTAATTACGTGTCTACAAAATACTTTTGAGCGCTACTGTACATATTTTAATTGCTATCGTTCTTTTTTTCAAAGGTCGATTCTTATCATTATATATACTTTTATTTTTAACTTTTGTACCTTGACATACATAATAAATATGATATTTTACAGTTAAATTCAATCTTTATTTTAATACAAGAAAAAAGCAACATATTTTGTAGAACATTTTATATGTACTGCGATACTCAGAAAAAAAATTTAGATAACATTTTTTGCTTTTACAGATAATGAAAGTGGATGACATTGTTTGCACGAGGATTTACAAAGCCCAGAACTAAGTTTATCATCAGAAAACAGAATCAACATCGAAATGTTTACAGATCTTCTAATGAAAACTTCATTCGAATTTAAAAAATTGACATGATGCGGTATAAATTATAAAAAATAACACTAATACCGAAAATGCTATTATATCACGAAACATTAATCACGCATATTGTATTTTTCAGTTAGTATACATTTCAGAATGTATAATACGTTTTTCACGAATAAAGCTTTTTTTATTTAAAGTATACTCAATTTTTATATTATAAACTTTTTCTTGTGAAGATGAGTATTTAATATGAACTAGAAACTAGAATTGTTGTTCTCATAATCTTTAATTTCGATAAAACTGTTTGTATGTAATAAAATCTTTTGAAATTCCTTGAAATTCAGTTAAATCCTTTAAAGCTTTTTAAAATCTCTTCAAATACTTTTCCTTTCATTTTATGTTAGACGTTCAATGAAATTTCGAATAGTTTATTGTACTTTTCAAAATCCTAAGCAATTTTCCCATCAATATTTTTATAATAGTGTTCAATCTCTAAATAATATTCAATATTAGAAGAACGTTATAAAAATAAATTATATTTTGCAATTGGGATGGTATAATATATAAATATATAGCTATTAATTTAAAAGAGCAAATTAGAACGAGACATCTGTAAATTGCTATTTAAAACATTGTTTCTATACGTAAATTAGAGTTATATTTTATTTGAAATACATCTATTTTAAATATTCGCGCCCTGTCTAAAAAGCGCCACCTGAAGAAATTCTTTTGAAACACTCAGCAGACGACAGAAATTTACATTTGAGACAGGACAGGGACAGGAATGTGCTGCTAGCTCATTTTGGAATGTATACTATTTATAAATTTAACAAAGTAAAAATAGCACCTGTATATTATGTATATTATTAAAACGGATAATAAAATTCATTATGGGAAATTATTGTTTACCATAAATTAAATATAATCAAGTTTAGGGGACCAGTACATGTTCGATTTTTTAAACAATTCTTCGACGTTTCTAACTTACCATGGTAAGTAGGGGAACCTGGGGCGGAATGAGTAACGAAATTTGTAACCTTTTTTAAAATTTAATCTAGGGATGAGAAGCAATTGTAATTTGCTAAAGTATTTCAAACAATTTACAAAGAATTAAATTCTCCCATAAAATAACCATATAGGGTTATATTTCCTTATTAAAAACAATCATGTTAGTTATAACCCGAAAAAACTCATTCCACCCCACAAGTGAGGTGATGTGGATTTTTCTTTGGGGTGAAATGAGCATGTTTATTTTTGTATGTATAAATTATGAATATTTTTTTTTGTTCATGTTGGTCAATTAATAAAATACATTTAGGAACTATTATAATTTATTTTTTATATAAAAACAAGCAGACAAATAAAATTCATTTATATTGATTTGCAGATTAATATTTAATCACATTTAGAACATTTAAACATAAACAAACATTGATTACAATTACAACAGAATTAGAATGTGATTACTTTTCGCTGAAATCGTTTTAGAATTAAACGCATTTTAATTTCGTTTAATTTGAAGCTTTTTTACTGGTTTATCAAGCAGAATCTATAACCTTACTTTTATATAACTGTCTACTTACGTTTTTTATTTATAAAATCAGTTAAAACTATGCTTATTAATTGAAGTTACTTCTTATTCCCGATGTTATTTTACATAAAATTATGCTAATCTAATTAAGCTTAAAAGCTAAATAAATACTATTAGCTATCTAGTATATCTACATTTTCCTAGAGAGCGATCAGCTGATCATTATGTTGGTTATTTCAGACAGCCCGTTCCACCTCATTGAAGCCGACCCATTCCACCCCAAACTCTACATTTTTTCTAAATAATATAATAATAATTCTACTAATTTGTAATAAAAAAACGAAATAGTGAAAATTATTGAGGGGAAATTAATTAACTTAATAATAGACATTTTGAATGGATAAATGGTAATATAAGTAGTTTTATAAGCAATTGAAAAGTAACTAAAATTGGATTTTTGGACTGCTTTATTTTCAGGCATTTTATCATTTTCTTTGACAGAAGAAATTTCTATTTTTTCCTTTTAATATTTATCGCCTACCTAAGAAACATACTTTCAAAAAGTTTCAAAGGAAATAATGCAGAAACTTGATCGTTATTGAAGAATACCATTTTACCCTAATACCCATTCCACCCCAGTTTTGTTTATTAGAAAATCAGACAAGAATATTCAATTTACATTTTAAGCAACAATTTTTTCTTGAATGTTGACTGTTGTAGATAATTTTGGGACAAATACAGAGAATATATTAGATTTAGAACAAAATTTTCGTTTTGGAAAAGTATATATCTATTACGTAAATTGGAAGCAATTATTTACATATTATTTACCCATTTTCAAATTATTTTGTAATATTTTTCGTTCATAATACTTGTATAGAAGTTCACATTTTTTAATATTCCAGGCTTTACTAGGAGCACAATTGGTCATTACATTAGTAATGGTGAGCGTAATTCAAAAATTGAGTCCCCATTACTCATTTGCTAGATGGCTTCTATGTTCAACTGGGTACGTTGATTAATGATATCCTTCTTTTTTAATCAAATTAATTGTAGGGATTAGGGGCGTTGGATTCAAGTTCAAACCTCAATATTCAATTTATTCATTTTATTTAACAAATATTGTTGTTAAACATTTTTTCTCTCTATAGTCATTATTCTAATTAGGAAGAGAGTACAGCTACAGAGCAAAAAGAATCTAATTATAATATTTCTTGAAGTAAAATGAAAAAATGGAATTTTGAGATTGTAGCTTTTTATAAAAGCCTCTTGAAGAATGTACATTTCTGAGAAGTTAAAAGTACTAGAATTGCAACTTTAATTTTAGATTAACTCGTTTTTTATATCCCACGGACCAAGAGTTAAGAACCCGTGCAGGGATAGCAAAAGAAAAACCAAAAAAGGGCAAACACGCTGAAAATGGTAAGGTTGCGGATGTATTTCAAGTTCCTCGAAATTTGGACATCACTCTAGAAAGTGCAAAAGTGTCAGCTCTAGATGTTGTGCATTTAAAATTTTACATGGATTATGTATGGCTCATGGATTTTTCAATTTACGCTGGAGTCGTTTATACACTAACAGAGGTGATTTTTCACAATTCCATACATTTTTATGTATCAATAAGGCGTTTAATGAAATTTATTTTTCTTTCCTTGACGTAAATAATAAGTAAAGTGTCCTAAGGGTTTTGGATTTAAGTTTTAACTTCAAAACTAAATCTTTCCAGTATACGAGAAAAATATAAAAACTATGTGTATTTTCGCTCTGTACTCACAATTCAATTTAAAAAGTGAATATCGTTATAAAGTGAAAAATTTATAATTCCATTATTTTGTCTGAAGAATGCTCAATTTCCCATCTTTCTTTTATTATAATTTTAATAAAACTTCTTCTCATTTCTTTGAATCAAGTTATACAACAGCTGGTATCCAATTAAAGACGAAATCAATCTTAGCATGCTGTGGTGTTCTCTTGTCCTGGGATTTGCATTGTATCCTTTCATGTTGCTAAAACAATTGTCTATTTTTGTCATAATTGTAATTCCATAAAAATATTTTCCTGATACAATATGTAGTAAGGTTTTACTCACTCTTTGGGTTCAATATTTCAAAGGAGAAGAGAGCATCGGTGAAAGATCTACCTGCATTGTTACAGGATTCGCATATCTTCTTGTAGCAATGATGGTTCTTATCATCGATGAAAATACACTCGAAATTGGCTTGGAAAAAGCCTACACAAGTTTCAATCACAGTGCTTCTATATTCTTGGAAAAGCAAGGAATGAGCTCAACGTAAATATTCTCTCTTCAATTTAAACTGAATTCTTTTATTACCCCAACTCATTTCTTCAATCAAATTCCATTTCAGCGGTCCAGCATCGAAAATCATTGTAAAGTTCGTTCTTGCTGTCTGGTGTGGATTCCTCGGTTCGCTTTTCACTTTCCCTGGCCTGAGGGTTTCGAAAATGCACTGGGATACATTGAGGTAAATGTCAATTTTACCTTTAAGAATGTTGGATTTAAGTTACAACTTCAAAATGTAATTGCAACTTTAATTTCCAGATCTTATAAGGATAAGAAGATATTAATGCTCTTCGCAAACTTGAGCTACGCTTCTCCACTTTTATTAGTAACTCTCTGGTTTAAACCTATAAGTCGTGACTATCTTACTGAAAGAATATTCAGTGGAATGACTGCACCATTGTAAGATTATTTAAAAAAATAATATTATTATGAAAATCATAGAAATGAGACTCTAAAGTACATTTTTTATTTCAGAATGAGTACTTCAACATTTGATAGCATGAGATTGATAGCAATTATAGTCGTAGTATTACTGAAGTTGGCACTGATGCCAGTGTACCTGCAATCTTATCTTAATCTTGCGAATCAAAGACTAGACGTACAGAAGAAGGAAGCTGGTAGAATATCAAATATAGAATTACAAAAAAAGGTTCTTTAATTCACACTCTTTCAATTATTCTGATTCCTGATAACTGGTAATATTACCAATCATTTTTTTCAGATCGCAGCAGTATTTTATTACCTCTGTGTTGTTTCACTGCAGTATATTGCACCTTTGATAATGTGTTTGTACTTCACATTAATGTACAAAACACTAGGTGGTTACACGTGGGAGGGACTTTATAAAGAAATTGTGTACGAAGAATGTCCAATCGACGAATCTCCTCTTCCATCAATAATTATCTCAACCGAAGGCGAGAAAACTGTCGCTCAAAGTGCTCAAGAGCTTCAACTTGCTATCAGTTCCTTGAAGCAAGTAGGTTTCCTTCACATTTTTTGATTACTTCAAACCATAAGAATTCAAAATATTTTAAAGCATTTTAAATAATTTTAAAAATCTTTTTGATCTTATTTTATATATGTAAAATTATACACTTACTTCGAGACTTCCACTTTGTGGAAGCAGTTTTTATTGGAGGATTCTCTTTGAGGCTAAAATGAAATTATTGAAGATTGAGATATTTTAAGATTAAATTTTTAAAAAATTTATTTCAGATTTTTACTGTAGATGTCTTCAGAGGCGTTTTGGGATTTGCAACTTGGTGGTGTTGTTTCACACTTTTTGCTACGACGTCCATGGGAATGCTTTACCAATCCTACTTTTCTAACATTTAAATCGCATCCATCCAAAGTATCTATGTCGCTTTAAGAATCTAAAAGACAAATCTCCATTCTCCATCACTTATAAATTAGCGCCAATTGTTTGTACTCATAACCGCTCATTAAAAAAGAAGCCGAGGACAATTGTCATGTCACGCACATCGAAGGGAATGGCAGTTTTTATAAATAATAAATAATAGGGTAAATAATGATTTTTTTTATATAGAGGCAATTTTCAGAACTTGAATTATAAGGCAAAAACTTGAATCCAATAACCTTAAGATCTTAGATCAAAATCATTTTTTAATCTTACACAGAAAATTCTGACAAAGAGAAAATTGTTCTTTTAAAAAACTTTAGGAATTATTAGTGTCTCTGGATTTTCAACAAAGTTGTTTAATAGTGTATGAATTCTGTTCCTAAGAATCCTGTGTGATACGATGAAGTGAAACATTGATGTAAGTTTTTGAACATTTTTACAATCCTTGAGAGTATAATCATTTATTTATTCTACTTGCGATGTTGTCTATCAGGAATCGAGTGATATTGTATAATTAAATATTGCGTTTTTAGAAAACGAAATAAATACAAGCAAAAAGTTGTTCTTTTATTGCAATCAACTTTTTTATATATAAATTATACATAATACATTATGCTATCTCTCAGTCGGTACCAAATTGAAAAACTTTTTTTTAGAAAGTCCTAGAAACGTTCTTTGGACATAGAAGCCGAAGACATTTCTAGAAAACTTCTAAAACGTTTTAAAACGTCCTAAATAAAAATAAAAATAAACGAAATACGTTCATAAAATGTTTTTAGGACATTTTTGAAACATTGGACTTGAATTTTGTGCCGATTGGGATAATTGGATGGAAATTTTAATAAAAATTTGATACCTTGGGATTTAGTGAGTACTACAAAAAGTTTATTTGAAAAAATAGGTAAACAATAAGGAAACTTGAGGCGCAGTTCTAATAATAGAAAAATTTGATATAAATACGTATGTAATTCACTTTCAATTTAGACGTTTCAGACGATTTGCGCAGTTCGCGCCTCTCGATTCATTTGAAGCTATCCAATCATTGGACGACGTCGCCGTGCTGAAAATTTCCGATTGGTTCTTTGTAGAAACTTCGAGAAGTTTTCCCTAGATAAATATAAAATATAAAAGCCGAGGAGCGGCAAGAGGTGACAGAATTTCACGAGACTTCTAAAGAGAAACACAGAAGTGCAATTAGTGCGACAAATAGTTGGAAGGCGTTTATTTTGTATTGAAGTTTCTAGAAGTAAGTTGATTTTAAATTTAAACTATTTTTTTTCCTTTCATCAGTTTAAAAAATATTTCATTATTATAGTCCGACGCGAATAAAAATTTAAATCTCAGATATTGGTGATATAATGTATATATTTGGTGTGGTATTATTATTTTTTTTTAATATTTACTAATTTTAAATTAAACGTTTGTAAACGTATTCTTTGGACGCAAATTACGATTGTAGTTGAAATTCCCAAGGTTACTACGCCCGCCTATTACGCATTGGATTTTTGAAGGCATATATTATCAGAATTGCCGGTTCTCGAGTTTTCAGTCAATAAGATTTTTTTTTTTAAATAAAAACTTTGTTTATAGTTTAAAATTAATTTTATTTGCCATTAAAGTGAAAAATTACCGAACAATGTTTACTAGAAATAATAACTCCCATAGTTTGAATTACTTTTATTTTAAATAAATTTAATTGCACTATTTATCATATTTGAAAATCATCGCATAAAAATGAATATTTAGTACATTCATTTGTTTTAATAATTTGGCATATAGGCTACGGAAAATATAATTTTGAAAGAAGATAAATTTGATAAAACCTATCGTTAAAACAAAATTCAAAGAACACAAAAGAAAATATTCTTTAAAAAACAAAGTTATAATAAAATCTCAGATAATCTAAATCTTGAGAAATATAAAAATATAAAATTACATTATTTTTTTTATAGAAAAAGACAAAGATGGCAAAGGCACCAGCGATTGGAATTGATTTAGGAACCACCTACTCGTGTGTAGGTGTTTTTCAACATGGAAAAGTCGAGATTATCGCTAATGACCAAGGAAATCGAACAACACCAAGTTATGTTGCTTTTACCGATACTGAAAGACTTATCGGTGATGCAGCTAAAAACCAAGTGGCTATGAATCCCAGCAACACCATTTTTGGTAAGTGCGTTTTCCAAAAACAAAAAAAAGTAAAATTTTTAAAACATATCGATAAACTCGTGAATTATTTTGACTTTAACGTCAACTTTATAATACACAGTTGACACCCACCGTGCGAAAATTAGCGTAAGAAAGTTTATTTTAAGACTCTGCCTGTACAGACGGTATACTTGGATTAAAAATAGCCTTATGATTCACTTATCAGTTTTGAATATCCATTTAAATCAAGACAATTTACAGCTGCATATAAAATTTTCATATATAGAATTATTATTTTTTTCAAATATTTTATATTTTTAGTTTTTTATGATAAATATTACTGTTTTGTATTACTTTTTTTTTCGATTTGTTCATTTTACTCAACAAATATTAAACTTAGAATTTTTTCCCTCTGTAGAATTAATCAATTTTTAACTAGAATTATGCGTACAGAACGATAAAATATCTAATTCAAATAGTTTTTAAGTAAAATGAAAATATTCAGTTTTGAAGATAGATTTTGAATTCTTCGTTTTATGCAAAAAATATCAAAATAAAATTTTTTTTCGCTCTGTATACAGTCTTATATTTGAAAAAAGATTAGCGCTACAGAGCAAAAAAATATTTATCTATAATTTTCGTTGAGTAAAATGGAGAATGGAGTTTTGAGTTTAACATTTTGGTTCAACGCCCTTAATCAAGCATCAACACTTTGACGTAAACACAAATTCAGGGTGTTTACTCACTTATAAATCAGAATTTTATCTAGTTTTATTTTATGTGATTATTCTCATGTACTCTTTATCGTTCGCTTTAATTTTCTTCGATACGATTTTCCTAAAAAAAAAATTTTTCTTTTTTTGGTGACAGGATTTGGGTAGATACACTGTTCTATTTTTCAAGGCAAATTAATTTTAAAAAATCAGATATAAAATCAATTGATTTTCGAAACCCATTATTTTTTTTTTTAATTTCCAGATGCAAAGCGCTTGATTGGCCGTCGATTCGATGATCCACCTGTGCAAAGCGACATGAAACACTGGCCGTTCACCGTCATCAATGACAATGGAAGACCAAAAATCCAGGTCCAATACAAAGGGGAAACGAAGACCTTCTTCCCCGAAGAAGTATCCTCAATGGTTCTTGTAAAAATGAGAGAAATAGCAGAGGCCTTCCTAGGCAAGAAAATCTCCGATGCAGTTATTACTGTACCTGCCTACTTCAACGATTCACAACGCCAGGCTACAAAAGATGCTGGTTCCATTGCTGGTTTAAACATCCTTCGAATAATAAACGAACCAACAGCTGCTGCAATTGCTTACGGACTCGATAAAAAGGCTTCCGGCGAGAAAAACGTCCTCATATTTGACCTTGGAGGTGGAACCTTCGATGTCTCGATCCTGACAATTGAAGATGGAATTTTCGAAGTGAAATCTACAGCTGGGGATACTCACCTCGGTGGAGAGGATTTCGACAACCGAATGGTTACCCACTTTGCTCAAGAATTCCAAAGAAAATACAAGAAGGACATCTCTGCTAATAAGAGAGCTTTGAGAAGATTGAGAACTGCTTGCGAAAGAGCAAAAAGAACTCTAAGTTCCTCCACCCAGGCGAGTATCGAAATTGACTCTCTTTTCGATGGAATCGATTTCTACACTTCCATGACAAGGGCAAGGTTTGAAGAACTCTGCGCTGATCTTTTCCGAAGTACTCTCGAACCTGTAGAAAAGGCTTTAAGGGATGCGAAGATGGACAAAGCCCATGTCAACAGCATCGTTCTTGTCGGAGGTTCCACAAGAATTCCGAAAATCCAGAAGCTTCTTCAAGATTTCTTCAACGGAAAGGAACTAAACAAGTCCATCAATCCTGATGAGGCTGTGGCTTATGGTGCAGCTGTCCAGGCTGCTATACTGCATGGAGATAAGTCCGAGGAAGTTCAGGACCTTCTGCTTTTGGATGTGACACCTCTCTCCCTTGGCATTGAAACCGCTGGAGGGGTCATGACGACTCTGATCAAAAGGAATACAACCATTCCTACTAAGCAGACTCAGACTTTCACAACCTATTCCGATAATCAGCCAGGTGTCCTGATTCAAGTTTATGAAGGTGAACGAGCAATGACAAAGGACAATAATATTTTGGGGAAATTTGAGTTGATTGGAATTCCACCAGCCCCTAGAGGTGTTCCCCAGATCGAGGTGACCTTCGATATTGATGCTAATGGTATTCTCAACGTATCAGCTGTTGAAAAGTCAACTGGAAAGGAAAATAAGATCACTATTACGAATGATAAGGGAAGGTTGTCTAAGGATGATATCGAGAGGATGGTGAACGAAGCTGAGAAATACAAGAATGAAGATGAAGAACAGAGGGAGAGGATTACTGCTAAGAATGCTCTGGAGTCTTATTGTTTCAATATGAAGACCAGCGTTGAGGATGAGAAGATAAAAGATAAAATTGATCCGAGTGATAAGGAGAAAGTAATTTCAAAGTGCAACGAAGTTATTGCTTGGTTGGATGCTAATCAGTTGGCTGAAAAAGAAGAATTTAGCCATCAGCAGAAAGAATTGGAAGCTGTTTGTAATCCTATTATTACTAAACTTTATCAAGGTGCTCCTGGTGGGGTTCCTGGCGGTGCTCCAGGTGCAGGTGCTCCAGGTGGAGGACCAACCATTGAAGAAGTCGATTAAATTTTTGATATTAATATTCTGCAGAAAATTCGAGGGATTTTTTATAAACTTTTTTTTTAGTAAGACACAAATAATCTCAGATTAATCAATATGAAAATGAAGGCCTATTTTAAGACTCCAAACGTGTTTTTTTCTTTATTTTCGCTTAAATTTCTTATATCATTCCTCGAATTTCAAAAATTTGATTAAAAGAAACATTTGTGTTAGAATGTAGTTTATAAATGTGATTTCAAGTGTATTACTTTTCTTAAGCTAATTTTAAATCATTCAAGTTCAACACCGAACACGTTGTTCGTATTTGCGAAGAGGTTCACCCGACTGACTTTTATTTTTTTGTAATTCGCGTTTAATAACACTTTTCTGAAGAATATATGCATTTATAACAGAAGATTAATATGGGCTTTGTTTTATTTTTTATCTTATCCCTTATATAAATTTGTTAGGATATTTTATAACTAGTAAATATATGTATATATTTAAATATCCCGCGAATTTTTCGATTAATGTTTTTTTTTTTCAAAATATTGAAATTCTGGCTTAAGGAATTCTTTAATTTGGAAAATCTAAACTCGGGTTTTTGCATTGTAGCGCCGCCCATGGAAGGAAATAAACAGTTATAAATATAGGAAAAACGAGCTTTATTTGTCCAACGACTATATTACAATAATTTATCGTACAGTAAACATTTAAAAGGGTTAAAACGATAACATCATACATTGATTTTATAAATCATAATAATATATATCGACGCCTTAAGAAGATACGTGATTATAAGGCGTTGCTATATTATTTGGTTATTTTATGCGTTTATTTATAATATATGTGTATCAATATATAATTATAGTTGTTCGACCGACACGTTCATGCGAATTGGTCGAACTTGTAGTATATATTGTACGACCTTTGTAATTTTCCCTTTTTTGAGAAAGGCAGCGCACGTTGCAGCATTAAACGAAATCGATACACGATTCACTGATTGAAAATTGAGTATTTACCATAAAATTCTGTTGAAGTCGACTCAAGCTCATGAATGTCTACACTTTTTAGTTATATAAAGTACTGCCCAATGCAAGCACACATATATAATATAAAAATTTTGTAAGTTCCCTCCTACAGTTACGAAATTTGACTGTATCACTTTCTCTAACTAAAAATGGTATTTTTGATTTAATATAAATTTTATTTTAACCAATAAATATTAATCGTTATCGATATTGATAAACTCTAATGATTATTAATATTTTTTCTTCAAATACAGTGATATTTCGTAACCGGTGATTGAGGAATGCTCTGCGAAATACTTATTTTTAATATGCACAGGATGCATTTGTCTTTAAACTTTTATGTCTTAATTTTTATTTAATGCCACTTATTATTATATATAATTTTATGATTGAGTCGACTCTGGATCAATCAATTTTACAACCATATTTCGTAGTTGCTTATAATTACTATTTCTATTGGAGTCTTCAAATATGGAATACATTCACTATCTTGCTTTCTTTGCAATATATTAAACTTTATCCTCGTTACGATTAACAATATTAATTTAACTTTTGTATAGGTAAAAATCACTATATAAAAAGATGCTACAAGGAATGACTTACATTGATATGTATAAAAAATTCTTTTTCACATTCATTGAACAAAATTTGGTTGCCGGAAGTGCATTTTTTTCATGGTCTGAGGTGCAATTGTCATTAATGAATGAGTCAGTCATTGGAATAAGGGAACCAATTTTTGGAAATGAAGCTAAAAGTTGTACCTCAGTTTAAACATAAATAACAATTAGAAAAATTTAGTACCATGTGAAGTGAAGAATAAAGTGCATATCAAAGTATATTTACCTGTCACTGAGAGAATAAACTTGCCGGCAAATATTTCGTTGGAAAAATTATCTGTATAATAATAATAATAATAATAATAAGAAGAAGAAGAAGAAGAAGAAGAAGAAAATGAAGAAGAATCTTTTTCACTGAATTTGTTATGTATCAGGTTTTTTAAATTCTATATTATTTTCTCTCAGTGTAGGGTTAAAAACGAATTAGGAATGTATCATTATAAAAAATGAAACAAGCATGTTCGATACCAGTATAGGCACATATTGGCAAATAGAACTGACTAGAGAGGGCGAAAATTGAATGCCAGGATAGGTTCAATGGGGTTTCCATATTTGCAGACTTATCTTCTATATTAAATCAAACAGGTCTTTTATAAATCATGTTCCACTTCTCAATATAGTTATACATATTAAATTTTGTATTCGATTGCTCAGTTAGGAAGGATGAAGTAGGACGTTTATCGGAATGACTTACTTGTAGTTTCTCTAGTAATAGCTTTAAAAACTTCAATAACAATTTAATAGAATATGCTTTCAAACTTCCAAGATAAGATTTTAGCTCTAGGCGAAGGTCTAATCTAGATTAATAATTCATTATTAATTATTGAACTAATAAATCGTAAATGTCAAAGTATGTAAAAGAAAAATATCATATATTAATATAAATGTGAATTTCTGGAATAAATACATCATTTTTTTCTATTTGCAGTTCAGAAAGGAAGAAAGTGGAGAAAGGCGAGGTTGAGCAATAATCAATATCGCAGAAAACTATATTGAATGGAACACGACATGTATATTGATAGTATATAATCGCGGCTTCACGCGCCGGAGAGCGGAAAAAATTTAATCGCCGGACATCGAGCCTCTTGATCCATTCAGCACTTTCGTTCATACATTTCGTAATTTAAAAAGGGCAAAATAAACCGCTTCGTGACACGATTTTGTCGTTCGTTGAAAACACCTTATTTTTTTTATATTAGCTGAGCGATAATTCAGCTTGTTCGAAATAATAATTATGCAACACGTATCGAGTTTGCAGTTCCATCTCTTAGAAACGGTCTTAGAAATTCACACGTCGAATGATAAATTATGTGTTTTGCATAATTCAATATTATGTGTCAGAATATTTTAATCCTAAATCATGGCGCGATTTAAGATTATGTGATTTTAGGTTCAAAAAAGAAATTGAAGAAATGAGGCTATTCAGTAGCGTAACTGACTTTGGAAGCAGATTAATTGTAGTTGAATAAAAGAAGTTAGGTGCACTTCTAATTTAGCAATAAATTCCCTCGAATTTGATTAATTTTATTGTCGACGTTAAATTAATATTGTAATTTCGAGCTTTTTTGGAATTAAAGTGTAAAATAAAGCTCAGGTAAGCTTCATTAAGTAAGAATAAAAGCAACCTGTGAAATCTTCAAAACTGACCATTCATACATTCAATCCTGGAAATATCACAGAAATAATATTCACATCCTTTATAAATCGAAAAATATAAAACTAGGCGTACCGCGGCTTTATATTTACGACTTATCTACTTAGCTTTTTACACTTCATTCGTTACAGCGCTCGCTGCTGTAACTTCGATAATTGCAAGATAAATAACAATTTTTCGTTTATTTTTCACGATTACAACAAATATGGAAAATAAAAAGATAATTAAAGTGATTCGATAAATAATAGATACTTTTTTACACATGCATTAATGTGCAGATTAGAGCAAGTTCGCAGCGAACGTTAATATAATATTATGACAATTGTCCATTAATTTTTAAACGCACATTATTCACTCCTCCATTACTGGATGAATGATATTATGTACTATCTAGTGTCCTGCCACTCAGCCTTTTTTTAAAAGCTACATGAATGTTTTCGATTCGCTGTTATCGATAGGCTATGATTTGAAGATGTCAGTTGTTATACAAGGTGTGACGTCTTTATCGAACAGCGGTGTTACTGTGGCAGGTGTGATTTCTTTTGCCGCAACTCTCGTTGTTGCGCTGGCCGTTCCCGAAGTACCGGAAGTCGTGGGTACTTGCTGCGCACATTGACAGTTCTTTAGGATAGGAGAAAATTTAAACCGAGTCAATAAAAATCACTACACTGATGGAAAGGAATAGAGGGGTTTAAACTAGGGGGAGGGAGTATTCAGAGGGGAGGATAAATGAGGGGTGGAAATGGGCAGGGGCCAATGAACGATGGGAAGGGGGGGTCTCCGTTGGAAATGAAAAATATGATGAATAAAAATGATAATAAATAATGTATAATAAAAAATTGATTACCTCATTGTAAAATAGCTCCTTTCCTTCTTCGACTGCTGGCAAGAGTTCGTCAGTGGAGTGAGGAGTCCTGGGACTGGGCGTGGGAGCAATTTGTTGCTGTTGTTGCTGTTGTTGTTCCCTTTGTTTGGTTAACCTAAGTTCCTGAAGAGCCTGTCTTTGTTCCTTTTCATTCCTCTCACGTTCGAGTCTTCGGGCACTGTAACTCCTTGCAGACGAGGTCGTACTGTGCACAGAGGCCAAGCTAGGACGACGAGAACCTAGAGCCAGACAAATGATGCTTGACATAATTCAATCTTTGATTTATGAGATATATAATAAAAATTTCTTGATTATTATCTGGTGTTGATAAAAGTCACACACTCGACGATTGATCCTTTCAGGAGCTCTTGTAATAATCGAAGGTGTGATTTTGTAATTTTATTCATGCTTATTAAGATTGTTATAAAAGAGGAAATTGGATGAACGTGAAATTATTTAATAGGTCTAGTATGGTGAAAACTTTTTTGATGTAAATAAAGTGATTTGGATCTCAAATTGAGAATAAAAATAGGAATTAATTCAAAAACTATTTTTGCACTAGATCTAAGTTATGTGACTAGCTTTATGAAATCTCTGTCTAGAAGCCTGCTTGTAATTACGACGCATCAATACTTATTATTATTCATCAATGCAGCTCAAAAATATATGTTGGCCTGTTTATTTAAGTTTCGTTTATTTTTATTAGATAATGACTATGTGGCATTAAATATATTTGTAAAATTTTTAAGTATTTAAAAGTCGATTTAAGTACATTTTTGAATATTTTGAAATGATTTATCGCAAATCTATACAGTTTACTAATCTAAGTTCGTATTTGCTGAAAAAAGTAAAGATTAAAAAGACTTGAGAAACGGCTCAGAAAGTGAGAAAGCTATGCGAAGCAACTATTCTAAGCTATGTACTAGTAAAACTCCTGATTTTACATGCGTTTGTGCAGCAAGAAAGCGAGTGAACAAACACTAGCTAGATCTTACCAGGACCGTTCGACTGATTTCGAGAAATGATTTATGTAGAAAAACCGCTGCCATCTTGCTGTCTCGTTAAACGTTATTTTAAAAACCGTGTATCTATCGCGATTCATTGAAAATTTGGAATCTTTCGATTCCGAAAGGCCATAATTATTCTTTTCAGAATACATTCAATCGTTTCAAATCTAAATTTAAACTTTCTTTAATTTAATATTAAAATAATTTGCATTTTGGAATGTGTGGAGAGGAATGTATTCTAGACAGGAAATTGTTCATTTGAAATATAGCTCCCTAATAATTAGACATTTAACGTATTGAATTGGTAATTTCAATATTTCTGCTATAAATGTTTAATACTTTATACGAAATATGAATATATCTTTCATACATGGTATAACTATTTTAGATAGTATAACAACAGCAAAATCTACGTAATAAGAGGTATTGATCAATTGTTGGATTGCTATCTTGACGTGGGAAGTTTGTCGACAAATAGAAATTGCATAGATCCATGAAAGCAGTATAAAAATTGAAAAATGGATGCACTGTATTTATGACACAGTAAAAATACAAATGACTCAGGAAACCTATTTACCCCACGCTTGCTTTTGCAATATGTATTACGTGGGTTCATTACACGTTGAAACAATATGTTAAATGTCACTTAAAAGCTTATTTTTACTGTCACCTATATTTAAATACACAAATGGAGAGTTAATTACTGATTTCAGTACACTTTTGACATAATGAGAGGAATATAAATAATTTAAAAGACACTGAAAAATAACTGATGTTTTCTTACATGAACAAATTAATTGTTCTAATTATAAAAATAAGAAGTGTATTATATAATACACTTAAAAATATTATTTTGAACATAATATTTAGTATTAACAGAGATTAAAAGGTATATTGAAGACACCAGCATGCGGGATCTTTGGAAATCACGGTGCTCACAACATTTTCGCAAGCAGAGGAAAAAGATGTTTTCGAATAGAAGAATATTGCTAATTATTGTAAAATGAATCGATATTAGATTAGAATTCTTTAAAGACATAGTGATCAGTGGACACAATTGATAATAAGACTTATTTAGGATTTTGGGTGGAGAAAAACAAATATAAGACACCCTCCTCTATTAAATAGCCGGAATAATAAATATCAGGTGGTGGCAAAAGAATATCACGACAACGAATCTACAAGACTACCAACATCGACAGCGACATCATGATAGAATCTCCTCTATGTGCCGGATCGCAATAGGCGAATTTTTGCGACACAGAGGAAGTGGCAAAGACAAAGACAGAGACAGAGGCACAGAATAGTGATCGTGTTCGTCTACCGAGGCCGTCAGACGATCCCTCAGCTACGTCGCTAAGGGCACGTCGGTGCTTGTTTCCGCCTTTGATGGACTGCCGATGACACGAAATAAGCAAGATGGCGGCGGCTCGAGCCGCACCTGCTCTTGATGCCGGAACCAGAGGTCCTCGACTTCCGGCGCTGCTTGGTCTTCTAGTGAAGTTCAAGGTCCCACCGCTGCTTCTCTGACTGGATCGAGAAGAAGGTCGTCCATCGTGAAGTGCCAGTGGGATACCTTTAAGCGAAGGGATTATTGAGATTAGCAGGATTCATCCAAGCGAGAAAAAGGATTCGAAAGCAGGTTATTCTCGAGTTCGTGAGTAAAGCATTCGAAATTAACAGGATTTTCGGAAAGCGATAAAGTTATTCGAACATAGGATTGCCTGGGCCAAAATTCACTCCCCTGGGATTAGTGCAACTTTCTGGATTGAGTGCAAACTATAGCTTTCGATCTTCTAAGTGGGAAACTTGATTTTCATGAGGATTTTAAGATGTCTATATATAAATAATAGGTGTAAAAAAATATAGCTTTGGATTGAGGTGCAAGATGCTGATAAGATTTTTTGGGGACTACAGGTTGGCATTTCTGTGAAGATTGAAGATGCTGTATATTTTCAGAGTTCCGTGTTTTGTAAGAAGCTGAGTTGAGGTATTATGTTACATAATCCTACTCAATTATCCATATTATTATGCACATCATTATGGATATGTTTATTTTGTACTCTGTGTCTGACTAAGCCTGTCTTTATCTACTGCGAGTTCAATCTAATCAAGAAATATTCAAGGATTTCAAGAGATTTTTTTTAGAATTTCAAATACTTTAAAATACTTTAAAATATTTTTAAATCTTTTTGAACCTTGTGTCTGACTAAGCCTGTCTTTATCTACTGCGAGTTCAATCTAATCAGGAAATATTCAAGGATTTCAAGAGATTTTTTTAAGAATTTAAAATACTTTAAAATACTTTCAAATATTTTAAACCCTTCTTGAACCTTGTGTCTCACTTATGTACTGTTTAGGGAACAGATTCAAATTCATTCATCTTTAAATCTTAGACCTATAAGCTCTCAAATTCTCAAGAGCTATTTTAAAAGATTTTGAATTTACGGCTCCTAATTATATGCTTTTACACTTTACTTTCAGCTTTCTTTAAAATGAGAAAATATTATAATATATTATGAACATTATTAATTAAAATTCTAGCAACGCTGGAAATAACCATCAATTTGTATCTTGAACATTCTAAGTGATACCCCTGTATATGTAAATTTTAATAGATTAAATGTAACTTTTTTCTTTCAATTGACTGTTCCATTGCGAGGAAAATCACTGATGGAACTTGAAAGCATATTTTTTCTATTCGTATATTGCATTACTTACCCATATCAGCGGAAAAAAGCATCGGAGGTGCATGATTCGCATTTGCGAAATGTCTTGGTCTCGTATACCGTGCTGAGCTGAATAGCTTCAATACGAAGCATATTAAACCTGTGAATACAGCGAGGCCTGATGCAATGCCGAGAAGTGTCGGGATATCTGTCTTTATCAGCACCAAATCTAAAAGAAGGTTGACATTTTATTTTACTGAAATTATAATAAAAAGGTGTAGAGTAAGAGCCAAAGATACATGGGCTCATTGAGATGAAAGTATGAACTAATAAATAAGGGTATATAAAAGAAACTGTGGAGAGTTTTGTTGTAAACCTTTATAGAACATGTCTAAAAATATATCTACCTATACAGTTTTATTTTCCATTCTCATCGTTTTACAATGATCTTGTGTAATGAATTTATAGTCATGGTTAATCTAGTATAAGGCAGACGTGATAGTTAGTCGGTCACAATGCCATTTGCTCGTTTGATGCATGAAGTGTGTACAGAAATGATAGAATGCATAAATATAGAGCGCATTACGTACAACGCCTTCCTATTCTATTTTACTCCCACTCAGTGTGTTTAATCGACATTATGCGGTCTGCTAGGCCTTGATAAAGTTGGGATGTTTTCATTAAAGAAAATAGAGTTTCTAATTCTTTGCTTTAATGAATATCAGTTAAAAGTTGGTTTAAAAAAAATAGGAGAAAGAAATTGTTGCTAACAATAAAACAGAAAGTGAGCAGTGAATATTTTTTACCTAGAGATTACTTTTTTCAATAGCATTCTAAAGCATGACAATTCCCTTAGGGTGCACGATTCTTGATTTATACATGGGGAGTTGAAGTTAAATGTTTGCATTTTACTTGTAAAGGGCTAGAGTTAAATATTTTGCTCTAGGGAGAAAGTGATTATTCATAACAGTGACGTACCTTCAGCACAGAAGACTTTCTTGTTAGGTCTCGACAAGGTGACCCGATGATAACCTTCCTCGCAATCACAGACTGCGTTGTGTTTGATTTGAGTGCACGTTGCATGCTGATCCGTGAATATACAGGTTGCACGATAAAAACACTGTTCACCGAGTTTTTTCGCTAAAAATAAAAATTATTCTTCAAAATACTTGAAAATGGTAAACCTTTTATGTGACTATTAAGGTCTGTAATAATGTAACATAATTTAGTATTAGGTGTGGCTGTTTGAATGATAATCTACATCTTTGTAAATTATCATCACTTACGTTTGGCACATCCCTTGGTAGGCCCGAGGCGTACAGGGTAAAGTTTATCGCACTCACACTTCCCAGTGATGGAGTCGCAGAAGACGTGTTGTAATAGTGGATTGCATGAGAGGTTACATTTTGAGCCCAGATATTGGCCATTACCTAAAAAAATTTCGACATAGAACTGTTAAAAATGAAAAAAATCGTATCTGACAGGAAGGATTAATCAAGTATATGCTTTATTTATCTAATGATAAAGTAATAAACAACAATTTTTTATTGCAGAGACATTAAAACTTGGTTATGCTGCAATTTTAATTGGTCTCTTCAATTAAAAATGGCAGTTATAAAAACTGATATAGTAATAATTTGACACCTGGTATCACTTCTCTAGAATCTCTAATTTAAAATCAGAAATGGAATATATTTAAGCTAACGAGATACGAGTTGCAATTACGTATTTACTGACCGTTATTTAAATTCACTAAATGGAGAATTTACCCTTTTATATTATACTTATACCTTTGACGTCAGTAATAAAAAATTTAATTCTCAGAGGAAGAAGATTATTAAAAAATAAATGATGTTCCAACATGTCGAGCAAAGTTAATTAACAGAAAATGTTCGTAGCAGAGAAAATTAGTTCAGTTTAATTATTTACAACAGTTAAAAAAAAAAAATATATATATATCCTTTTAATAGGACATGAAAATTTAGGTGTTTTAGTTTAAAATTAAAGTTCATTTTGGATTGTTTCAGTTTGTTTTATTGTTTTATTTAAAGATAATATTAAGACAATGTAATAAGTTGCATTTGTGTATAATAAAAGAATGTTCTTTGGGCTCGTTTTCTCAGAGAGAGTTCAATATAATAACTCTGACTTGTACCCTGACTTCTACAATACCTTTAATGGAAATTTACGATTTCCTTTCAGTAGAAAAACCTACTTCGGTCAGACATTATATAGTTTCCTATATATTGTTTTGCAGAAGTTTTTTAATACATTAAATTTTAAAATGACGCTCTGTATTTTATACAAAAAATGGAACACAATAACATTAAAAAATTGGTCTAATTATAACATTCCATTTCCACTTAAACTGATAGAACGAAATAATAGTGTTCATTGGTAGGAGGAAAAATGTTTTTAGTAAAACTCGGTCCATTTTCGTAGGAAATTCATATTCTAGCGACTAAGGTAACTTTTACCCCTGTCTGACTATATCCTTCCATTTTCACTTATAATTGTATGTTCAGTGAAAAAAGCAATTAGTCAGACATTATATACTTACCCATATTATTTTGTCAGAAGAGTTTTTTAATATAATAAATTTTAGAATGTTGCTTGGTCTATAGACAGAATGGAATACAATGAAAATAAAAAATTGGTCTGATTTTAACATTCCATTTCCACTTAAACTGATAGAATGAAATAATAGTGTTCATTGGTAGGAGGAAAAATGTTTTTAGCAAAACTCGGTCCATTTTCGTAGGAAATTCATATTCTATCTACTAAGGTAACTTTTACCCCTGTCTGACTATATCCTTCCATTTTCACTTATAATTGTATGTTCAGTGAAAAAAGCAATTAGTCAGACATTATATACTTATCCATATTATTTTGCCAGAACAATTTTTTATATAATAAATTTTAGAATGATGCTTGGTCTATAGACAAAATAGAATACAATGAAAATAAAAAATTGGTCTGACTTTAACATTCCATTTCTACTTAAATTGTTAGAACGAAATAATAGTGTTCAAAAAGAAAAGAAAAGATTTTTTTAGCCAATCTCGGTATATTTTCGTAGGAAATTCATATTCTATCGACTAAAGAAACTTTTACCCCTGTCTGACTATATCCTTACATTTTCACTTATAATTTTCACTTCAGTGAAAAAAGTACTTATGGTCATACTGTTAAAATTGTAACAGAGTACATTTTCGCGGGAACCCCTGAAATCTTTATACCTCTGTCTGACTACATTGTTCCATTTTCACTTATAATTGTCGGTTCAGTGAAAAAGGTCCATATAGTCAGACATAGTACTTTTAACTCTTGTGTCATTATATGATTCTATTTAACTTAGGTTCCTCAATTAACTATTCAGTAGAAAAAGCCTTCTTAGTCAGACATAGTCCATTTTTTAACTAATTTTATAAGGACTCGAAAAGACAAGAATCTACTCTTTTTTTAATGTTATTAAATTTAGAAATTGTCCGTTTAGAGACTCAAGTTTGCTCAAATTATATCTGGGTGGTGAAATAAACCTCTTATTTCTAGGAAAAATGAACTTTGTAATTTTGCAGACATAAGAAAGGGCGAGTTATATTGGAATAACGTGCCAACAGTTCAAGAGACTTGTGGGGTTGGTAGTAGTATCAACGAGGGGTGAAGAAGCACTATTCAAGCTTGGCGCGGAAATAAGAACCGTTCTCGATTCCGAGGCGTTATCTTAGGAAGCCTCCCTCTTGTGATAGACTCTAGTTTAATAGTATGATACAGTATGTGGTCCAAGTTGCATTTATTAAAATCAATAAGCTCTTCTGCACGTGTTTTGCTCTGGAAGGCAACTTCTATTTTCCGGGTATATCGAGACACGTGCGTTTATATGTTCAAGTACTTGTAAAACAACTCATTCAAGAGCATATTGATCTATGGATCCTCCCACAGACTGAAGCTTGCAAAGTGGGTTACGCTTAACAATGTGCGCACCACTTAGATTACAAAAGATCATTTCAAAACATTGTAACAAGGCAGAAAGATAACATTTATTTATTATCGCGTTTTTTTTTATTGAACGTAAATATTTGACTCGGAACTTGACAAAGTGACCTTATATATCTTTATTTAAATGTGTTGAATTAAAAGAAAAGCTTTGACTGATTAAATTATGTCAATTACAATTTTTCATGGAAATGTGCTTGTCGAATTTTTTATACTAATTTTAGAATGAATTTTTGAGATTTCGTGAAAGCTACTATTGATGGCTTTTAATGAAATTGGTTTCGATTCAGGGTTTATAGAGGGTCGATGAAAAGAACATTTTGTGGTGAAACCATATCAAATTATCTACCTGTCCGAGGTTCTGGCGAACCTATCAGAAGCTCTTTTCGTTACAGGAAAGCCTTAACACTTGGATCGATAATTTTACACAAACTGCATTAAAGCTGAAATAAATGCATATGTAGTTTGCTGCATTCTATGAATAGCATTAATAGGGCATATGCCCCTTATTAAGTAATTATTTATAACCGAATCAATAAATTTCGAAATTCTACAGGAAAATAACATTTGTTTCAATTTATGGTGCTGAAATAATATGATATCAAATTGTCATGTTGCTGCAGTATATCAGAGTTTGATAGGCAACTCTATTCTTGGCAAGTACCCAAATATCGACGTTTCTCACCAAATTTGCCAGATTAGGAGTGCTAATGTTTTGTGGGATATTACTGAGCATTTTCAAGGAGTGTAATAAATAATTATTTATATATGTACATTTCTGAAAGAAATATTCCATGAATCTAATATTGACTCTCTTAACTGGAATTTTCCAGTATAGGAGTAAATCCTATTGGATGGAGAACGAAATAAATGGTAGTTTTCAATTCCCTTGTGCTTTGGGTTCTGTTTGATATATGGAAAGTCCGGACTGTAGCTATTATGTGAATTGAATTGAAATGATGAAATTAATGTTTAATTGGTTTTGTTAAAATAATGAAAGGGTATAAGTTTCAAGAAGAGTCTTTTGTCTTAAAGATATAGGACCTTATCTGCTTTTACATTGATCGACATAGTTTTCTCGCCCTTGAAAGATCTTAGATTTCTGAGACTAATCGACTAATCTGACGTATTTATAAACGGGAGAATTCAAATTACAGAAATTCTTAGGAATATTTGTCGAATCTAAAGTTGCCAAAAGTTATAAACGTTATGAATCTACAATTTTATTTATATCTTAATTAATTTCAGTAATAATAGAGGAAATACAGAAATTTTAATTTATGTAGATTATTTTCTGTCAGATTCACGTCGACCCAACCAGGTCTAGACT
The DNA here is from genome assembly GCA_904066005.1 of Synergus itoensis. NCBI lineage: Eukaryota > Metazoa > Arthropoda > Insecta > Hymenoptera > Cynipidae > Synergus > Synergus itoensis. The sequence goes on along the minus strand of CAJFCP010000127.1, from coordinate 1,374,980 downwards.
AGAGAGATATATAATTTGGAAAATGACTAGAGAGAATATAATACTTTGTTCACAGAAATATTAAATATTAAAAACTCGCTTCCTTTCAAAATGAGGTTACGAATAATTAAGTGAATTTTTCATAATTGACTCTAAATATGCGCAGTATGTTATAACTAAAAAATTAAAGATGATATTCAGAAAGTAATAAAGAAAAATAGAACCTGATCATGCATGACAAGCAGATAGACGCAAATGTTGATATATCACACATCAAGCGAGAAACAATAGAAACAAAGGATAACAAGAGACAAAAATCGATACTCATTCAATTTTCTCTCGTTTATAAACGAGATGAATTCAAAAACTGGAATTTCTCTTTACCATGAACAAAACACCACGCGGCAGTGGTCGAGGGTGAGGACCCTTATCGATTCCCTTACTAGTGCATACGAACTCTACCTCCGGAGGATAACAGCAAATGACATATATTTATTTTCTTATCACAAATCTTTCATCATAATCCTATCAGGTTTTCCCATTTTTACACCCAATCACGCTAACGTAAATCCCAGGTTAATGCTCTTCCCTCTGCATAATTTTATCATTTTTTACCACTCTATTGCTGCAAAGGCAACTTCGACATGCGTTGCAGTTTTCTACTTCTGATTTAACATCTAATATAGAAAGGGATGTAAATAATGTCAATTATACAATTTTAAATTAATTGATGAAACCGATAAAACTGAGTATGACTAGATTACGTGATGTTAACGTTATTCACTGATAAATGAGATTTTTAAGGATAAGTACCTGACGTAAAGTTTCCCTCGAGGATATCCTCATCATCCAACTCGTCGGGGAGGACGTCGTCGTCGTCATAGACTTCGCCTTCCCGAACTTTGAAGTTGCCCGATAACGGGGAAGATGCGTCATGTCCTCGAAGTTCGCGACGATGATGCTGACGATGGACCTGCTCCTGATCCGGCAGGCCGCAGGATGGGCGAATCAGGAAGACGATGCAAGCCAGCCAGCAGCAGCAGCAGGTCAGTCTCAGGGCGACAAGAAGTGCGCTCATCGCCCCCACGGCGCGAGTCAACCCCCGAAACCGGCCACCGGCGGCGCATCGACATCTTACCCCCACCAACCCCCACCCCACACGGGGTTTAAACCCAGCCTGCGCAATACAAAGTGCGCTCTTTCATTTTCGACGATCAGCGCCTTCGCACGACGAGGAGAGTAAGCCCCTGTTTTTTTTTGTTTTTGCTATTTTTTTTTTGGGGGGGAGTAAAATGCGCTACATAGTCTAAGAAAGACTAGGATGGGGATTAAAGGAAATGGTGTACTCGGAAACGGATTCCGACTGTTGACAAACTTATTATGTTCGAAAGAAGGTATTCAGTTTGTGTTGAGGATGGTGAAAAAAACTTTGAGAGGCAGTTTGGAAGGGAGTTTTAGGTCTAAAATTTTAAACGTAATATTGATTATAGTCTTTAATTTTAATTAATACATAATAACGATAGATCCATTTATTCGTTCTGTTTCGAAACATTGAAACTAATGGTATAAAAAAAAGTAATTAGATAAGTCTAAAGAAACGAATGTAGCGTGTGTATTTATGCTAGCATAATGTAAACAATAAATTACAGTTTCATGATTCATAAAGCTATTCCCTCTTCTTCAATGAGGCAATCAGTTGCATCTTGATTCCGAAATGATTCCGAGCGAACGACTGCTACAAATAATATTTAATTTGCAAGATACAATAAATATATAGAACGCTGTAATAAAATAGCTCGTATTTAAAGCTAATTACCTATTGACTTTTTTTTTCTTTTGTGTCTTACAACGAAACATACTAGGACTGCAATTGTTGCTGGTATTACTCCGTACATTGTCTGCATTATTCTGGACCATATAATTGAGACACTTTTAGTCCTGCTGGCTTGTAAACTCACGGAATTGCAATCTAAATCTGTCAAAATAAAGCCCTTGGAATAAAATACACAAATTCTGTATTCATGAACATTATAAAATATACATACCCAAATTTAAAAAACATACGACTGCTGTAGAATTCAAGCTCATCATTGAGTTATTAAAACATTCTGTTTGATTTGCATCAATTGGAAAACAATATTCCTCACAGATGGGACCATTCCATTGAGGTTCCATATTTGTTGTGTTTTCTGTTTCATTTCCATAACTGAGATCGCAGATAACAGTAAATAACAATAAATAACAACAACTTTCAATATTATTTTTAATGAATGGTATTCCTAATAAAAATGAAAAATTGCTCACCTAGTAAATATATCACCATTAATTTTACTTTCATCAAAAAGAGTTGCACATTTGAGAGCCACTTCACAGCTTCTTCCGGTCCAGCCATAAAAGCAACTGCATGCTTTTTCTTCCGGAAGACATAATCCGTGGACACATTCCACGCCACATATACTAACACAAGTGTTATTGTTATCTGTGTCATTATTCATCATGTAGTTATCATGACATTTACATACGTTGGGTGAAATGCAATCTGCATTCACACAACCGTGGTCACATACAGGTACACAAATTGTCGAATTTTCAACCCCCAATAATTCGTAACCATCCTCACAAACACAAGTTCGATTTTTTCCACTACAAGATCCATGGATACATTCGCATTGGGGAACACATTCATCAAACTCTTTCTCAAATCCTTCATTGCATGTACATTCTTCTGGGGCAGTGCAACGACCATTTTCACATGTGCTGTTGCAGACTGGTTCACAGAAATTGATAAAGTTGTCGGTTTTATCGTATCCATCGAAACAAGTACAATACTCAGGAGCTGTACATACCTGAAAATCGAGAAATAAACTTTTAAGATATCTTTTTGTAATTAACAGCTGGGTATCTACTTATCTGGGAAACTGGAATTTTTTTCAGGATTTGAGTGGACACCCTGATTAAGCAATTGCGCAATTTTTTACACACCCCATTGTAGCAAACTTGTGTACAAATAGGCTCGCAATTGGACTCATTATTCATCATATATCCTTCGTTGCAAGTGCAAACTTCCGGTGCAGTGCAACGACCATTTTCGCATGTTCTATTGCAGACTGGTTCACAAAGATTCGTTAAGTTGTCAGTTTTTTCGTATCCATTGAAACAACTGCAATATTCAGGAGCTGTGCACTCCTAAAATTTTAAAAATAGATTCACCCCGTAATCTCTTTTATTAATATTACATATATAGAAGATTTTTACCAACCCCATTGTAGCATGGTTGAGTGCATATGGGTTCACATTCTGACTCATTCTTGATTTTATATCCGTCGTCACAAGTACAAATTTGTGGCGCAGTACAACGACCATTTTTGCATGCGGATTCGCAAATTGGTTCGCAAATGGATTCGGAATCATCCATAAAACCATATCCCTCAGAACAGGAACATACATTGGGTGCAATGCAAACCTGTTATTACAGAAATCAGTAAATCTAAACTATTTTGTCGAAAATTCATTTTTTATTTGTTTAAAACTTAATTTTTTCTAGAAAAATTATATTTCTTGGTTGAAAATTGAACTTTTTGAAAGTATTTTCTGCTGTGAAGCCTGAAATCGATTAATATAAATAAATACCCCATTAATGCAATCTTGATTACAAACTGGCTGACATCTAGAATCGTTTAAAGATCGACTATATCCGTGACTGCATGTGCACACCTCAGGTGCAGTACAAGTTCCAAAAATACATGGTAAGCTGCACTTTGGAGTACAATGAAAAGCATCCGCATCCAAATTTTCGTATCCTTCTCTACATTTACAAACATCTGGAGCGACACAATCGCTATTGACACAAGGTCTCTCACAAATTGGTGAACATATATTTTTTGAGCCATTATTTATTGTCTCCTCTTTGTAATTGGCAACACATGTACAAATATTAGGAGCAGTACAGATAGAATTTTCTGGACAAGAATTGCATGTTGGTGTGCAAGTGAAACCATCGGGTGACATAGAATATCCTGAATTGCAGACACAAATATTCGGCTTGGTGCATGTACCTTGGATGCATTCATTTTCACAAACTGGCACACATTGATTGCTTTGATCTTTATCCTTAGTGTATCCAGAATTACATCGACATTCGTTTGGCTTGTAACAAATTCCATTTTTACAACCATCATGACACAGTGGTTTGCATTCTGAATTGACTTCGTAGTATCCTGAACAACATTTTTCATTCGTATGCCAAGTTGTATGATACTGTGAAAAAAATTAATTTACTTTTAGATGCAAAAGAATTATGGAGAAGGAGAAAATAATCTCTTTTTCAAAAAGAAACATAAACGCACCTCTGTTCTGTAGTTTATTCGAGTTTTTGTACGGTGAAATACTACAAAAACTCTTTTTTTATATGTTTCTTCGTATGGCACTAATTTCGATACTTGAATGCTGAAATAAATAGTTTAGAAAATCTACTTCAAAATTATATATCATATAAAATTTCGATCTATTAATTCTAACAAATTTTGAGACAGGGATTGACGTCCGGCGATAAATAGAGGAATAAGTTGCCTGATGACTGGTTGCCTAAAGATTATTTTTTTGACATTGTGGTCAGGATTTTATCTACTCGTACAGCTAACCGGAAAAAATAATAATGGAAGAATTCTCAGACTGAAATTTACTGTTGGAAACAACACTCTTTGAAGAAATCGGAAATTAAAGAAATGTTTAAGGAAATGTTTCCTTAAGTTGCATTTTTTAATGATTTATGAAAAATTAATATTAAGGAAACCGTATAATTAAAATTTCAATGGGTCAAATATTAATTGGTATCATCTCTTAATATCAATTAAAATATAAATAAAAATATATCAATAAGTATTTGTTAAAAATAGCATTAGTGATCGAAATCAAAGACACACAGGTTCAATATAAGTAAAGTTTATTTTAATTAACAAGATTATTCAATTCAAAAAATACCGACGATTTTTGATAAGAACAATAAATTAAAGATATAATCTAGATTTAGAGAGAAGTTTCACAAACGTAGCAAGAAGTAACTCGATTATTTAAAGAGATGTTTCAACTCAAGAAACGTAAAGAGACTCAAAGAAATGCTCAACTCAAGAAATATGAAAAGACTCAAAGATATTCGGAATTTGAAGGTTTCTATTTGAAAATCAGAGGAGAACTTTACTCAAACGGAAAGATAAACGCAACTGGCGGAGTTTTGTCTCCTCAGAGAGGAGGTACATTTTTTGAGAAGGAAAACTGAAAACTCAATGTGCAATATAGTGGGAAAATTTGGAAGGCTATTGGCTATTACTATTTTGTAGGAGTGACTTATTAGAAACTCTCATCCATTGACAAATCCTCATATTTGAATTTTATGATAGGTGACCGGAAGGGTCGAAAAGTGCCTAAACTCGAAGAGCGTGTAAAACTGATTATCAAGAGTTAAGGTTCTAAGACGAATGGTTGATCCATATGTTTAACAGTTGTAGAACTTAGGATAGAGAGCCCTGATGACAAAAAAATCTGAAGTCTTTTTCATTTCTATTTCGAGCTTTACAATTCTTATTTCTAAAAATGTGAAGAGAAACTCAAAAGATGATTGTACTTGTCTAAGTTTTACAATCCATGAAAACAGCAGATGTCTCGTCGAAAGAATGGGAAAAACCCAGCAATTATACTCATTGTCAGAGAAATAGTATTATCGAGAGAAATACTAAAATATTATGTTTTTAAATTAAGACTTAGCATTAATGTTATTAACAAATATGTCTTTTTAACGGTAAATAGAATTACGTGATTAAACAGTATTCAAGTTACTTACCTAAATAAATGTTCACAAACTGAATTTGGATCGCTGGGTCTTAACACACTATTACTAAATTTGGTTACTATAGCAAGAATTATAGTTGTAATTATTACAAGTTCCATCTCTAGTTAACGCACGATCTGCGTTTCTCAATAAAGTTTCAATGACTGAATAGATATACGCACTCTCGTTTCCATCATCTCTGCAATATTTTCTTATCGCAGGATGTATGGTATCATTCAACTTCTGGGTAGAAAATAAGTACAAGGGGAATTACTTGACTTGAATTATATACTTCAACAAACACATTTCTGAATAGAATCCATCTTTGTTCAATTTTAAAATTTTCTTACAGGATCATAAGGTACAAGAGGATAATTAGATTTTTTGATTTTAAAGTCTTTATAGAGTGAATCATAAGTTAAGACAGGTGATTAATAATAAACTAAAAAGTAGAAAATTAGCGTGAAACGGGAATACAGATTTGCCTTCCTTTTACGCTTCGATCCTTCGTGTAACCAGGATTGCACGAGCAGGTGTTTGGAGCAATACATATACCATTTCTGCATCCTCCATAGCAAATAGGAAGACACCTGGTTCCAGTTGTGTCGGTCTGGTCGAGCATGTATCCTCTATTACAGATGCATTCATTCCTCGAGCATTCTCCATTTACACACTGTTTTTCACAAGAGCTAGCTTGTAAATTGTCAACTTCTAAAGTAGTTTGTTGACCAGCATCGACTTCTTGATTTGGGATAAGTTGCCCAAACGGCCGACCTTGTTGACCATATCTTCCAGGTTGCTGATCATAAGTTCCGGATTGTTGATTATAAGATCCAGATTGTTGATTATAAGTTCCTGATTGTTGACCATAGCTTCCTGATTGTTGATCATACCTTCCTGATTGTTGACCATAGCTTCCAGATTGTTGATCATAGTTTCCACTCTGTTGATCAAGTACAGTAACTTTATGACCATGTACCTGATTGTAAGAGCTGCCAGAGTTGAAGACATCATCTCTGGGGCTGGCTGGTACGCAAGTATATGTCGAGTCGAGAGAAAATCCGGCTTCACATTGACATAATCCAGGGACTAAGCATTTGCCACCATAACAACCTTTCGGGCACTGGGGTTCACAAGTCTCAAGATCTCCTCGTGGATTTTGGTACCTGCAATTTTTAAACCATACTTTTTATAATTCAGAAAATGTTTTAGATGATATGACGACAGTAAATGTTTCTCACCCAGGATAACATCGACAAAATCCTGGACCCGCACAATCTCCATTAGGACATCCTCCTTCGCATACAGGAATACATTCTTTGAAGGCATCATTGCGTTTAAAGCCACTTTTACATTGACATACTCCGGGTTCGATACAATCGCCATTTATGCAACCGCCAGGACATACGGGCTTGCATTCTCCATCCTGTTTCTCATACCCAACGTTACATTTGCATTCGTCAGGCAAATGGCAGACTGAATTAAATGGGCAAGGCCTGTTACATACAGGTCTGCATATTCCTTCTCTGGCAGCATAGCCTGTATCGCACGTGCAGATGTTTGGTCCAGAACAGACTCCTCCGAAACAACCCTCTTCACAGTGAGTTTCGCATTCCCCAGTGTCTCTATTACGAACGAATCCGTCACAGCAGTCTATTATTGTTATCAAACTGAGACCACCCTAGAAGAAAAAAAAAACGATAATACATTTTCTGCAATGAATGCTTTAAGGGGTAAAATCCATTTGCGGTTTGCCAAGCATTAGAGATTTTAATGTAAAAAGTTCTTGAGAACGAGAATATTCTCGAGAATTTTCGAGAGCTTTATAATTTAAGGATTAATGCACACAATTTTAAAAGATTTCAAAGAGATTTTTAAAGATGATATCTTCTTTAACATTCTACAAGGATAATTATTGAAAGCTTATGAGATTAAGGCACTCACTGATTTAACACCCTGATGCGAAGTCTGTGTACCAGGCACAACCTGAACATGTCCGTTTGATATATTAGCTGCCAAAGCTTGGGTATACCTGCATTAGAAACAAGGAGGGATTAATGTTCTCCGAAATCAGGTCACTATGTCAAATGATTTCGAAACTTTTTACTCCGTAGATTTACAATGACGACATAATATAAACGCTTATCTCTTATATATAGATAGAAAGGGCACTTATTCAACTGATGTCATCGAATAGATTTTTATTCGCTACTTTCTTAACATCAGCAGTCAGTACATTTCAAATCAATTTAAAGCAGATAAAGATTTTTTTATGACTCTGAGACAAATATGCCAATTTTTGTGCAATATATGATTCTTTTGATCTGCCATGATATCTGGAAATCTACAAGACACGTTTTTGAGATTTATTATCATCTTTACTCAGAGAAGCAACAATCCAATTGAATGTATTATATAAGTTAATGCAGAAATAATTTTATTGACTGAGAATATATTAATTGCTCGATAAAGGAATTTTCATTATAATAAACATTTCCGATTATGAATTATTTTAATTAACCAACTACAAAGTTGAGAGAAAAATATGTTAATTAGAGCGAATTAAAAGATTAAAGAGTTAAGGGTTACTATGGCACTCGGATTAGTTCTCGATACTCAATTAGTGCTAATTTTGTAAACATGAGTAATAAAACTTACGAACTCGTTCAATTTAAAATTCTAAAATTTCCTTTAGTGTAAATTGTTTGCATTTTAAGGCTTCAAATAAGAATTTGTATGGGTCTCATCTAATTTGAGGATTATCACTAATTACTTCAATGAAACTATTTTATTTTTTTTTAATTAATTTGTTTTCAAGAAAAATTATAACTTACGGAACTCTTTTGTAACACGTGCCACTTTCTTTAGCAGGAAAGGAAACTAAACTCTCAGATGGAGGAACATGGTATCCTCCTTTTACACCTTGCGCAAAACATGAAGTGGCACTTAAGGCCGAAATTAGTAAAACGCCCAGAATCCAATTCGACATGTTGACAGAAAGAATATCCATCCACTACTGAACGATGTTCTGCAGATAATTCATATGTTAAAAGTGTTCGGAGGTCAACTTGTTATTCTCAAGATTTCTTCACAATTCTAAGATTTACGCGCGGATTTATGTTATACGCATGTCAACAACGGAAATCCCATTACATTTCCAAAGATACTGTTTTTTTGGTAAAATGTTATTTTAAAATAAAGTAATGATTTTATCTCATCTTATATTATTCGGAATATTATAGTTTTCATTAATTTTATACTAAAATATCATGCCTGCGCCTTATTTAACAATAATCTTTGGATTTCTTTTAAAATATTTTGAAATTTTTTAATATCATTTAAAATTCCTTGAAATACTTAAAAATATTTTAAAATCACTTAAACATCCTTAAACTCTTGAAGCGAAAATACTGGCTTCATCCAGTGTGAATCACTTCGAGTCTTCGATTTTATAGAAGCAATTTCGCAACCTTTGTTTTATGATATGATTGAAATTTGTAATTATGTTACAAAAAGTCTTTTTCTTTAGTTTTTTGAGAGCTTTTAGCCTACTGATACTCATAATGCAAGAGAAATTTGGATAATTAAATAATTTTTGTTACTCTTTATAATCAATGATCTCATGTTGTTGATGCAGGAGTGGATAACCTTGGACTTTTTTAAGATAAGGCTCATATTTCTTTTTCAACTATGTGATTTATGACTCAGAAATTAGTCATTCATCCGCAGAAGACATTCATGATTATTTCATATATAAAATAAAATAAAATTGTAAATACTTTCAATAATTCCTGCGGATTGGTTTAATTTGTCACTAAAAAAGGATTCTAATGAACACTCGTATGAGTCTAATTGTCAATTGAGATAAACAATACTCGCTTAATAAATTCGCTTAATTGCTCCTCGATATTCTTCAAACACGTGCATGCGCGCAACATGAATATGAAAGAGGAGTGGGAGAATATCGCAAAAGAGACGAAAATTATAGATATAATTTTATTTCGAAAAACACATCTACATACATTAAAAAATTACAGTTGTTTGTTTCTAGAGAAGTAAGAAATAAAAAACGATAGAATTATAAAACAGTCATTCACACTCATAAATACAGACTAATAAATATATGAATGAAAGTGATGCGACGCCCACGCAGTCGTTAGAATTAGTTTATTAGATTTGAATTTAAAGGACCTGAAAATTTCCATTATTGATTTATACACGTGAAAGTAGGTAATGGAGAATTGATAGTGTTTCAGTTCTAAAGATATAATAATAGATTCAAATTGCATTATCATGTGCCAGTGTTGGTATATAAGCCTTTTTCTAGATAAGTTAATAATCGAAACCCAACTTCTATCTGACAGATACTTTCTTTTATAATCCTTATCAAGTTCACTTTTCTCAGAATATCCGAACGCTTGTCTGCACCATTATTATAAAAATACTTGAGTAGTGGTTGCGCAAGAAGCACGACTATTCTAAATTATCGGTTACGAATAGAATTTGCACTTTACAAGATCATGTACAAGATAGTTTTGATTGATCATAAATACATTTCCTTAAACTTTAACCATTACATGGAATTATATGAATTACATGAACTTATGATGGCAGATTTATACTAATAAGATATATTTATGAAAGTAAAATACATTTTGAGATTCGATAATCAGAATAATCAAGAAATGCATATCTGAAAAATCATTCCGTGCTTCCTTTTTCCTGTAATAGAAGAAGAAAGTACTCTTTGATTTTGCGACAATCATTTCTCACTTCTGGCAGTGAAGTACTTAATAACTGACTAATTTATTTTGATAACTTAATTAATTTCTATTAGATTCTAATTTCCAGTACTTTGGTATAAGATTTTATTTTTAGATACTGTAAAAGTTGATAGCAGAGATAAAGATCGAAATTTATGGATAATAGGTAGCTAAAGTATTAACTAATAACAAACTATAAAGTAATGCCTCTAATGACTATTTAACGATGATTTATAAATCTGAGCTTTGAATACAAAGGAACTATTCATAAAGGAAATATTTTCCACATCATTACACATAGCCATACAATCGATCATACTTAATTGCTATTGAGTATCTCTATTGTATATATAACAATATTAATTATCAATATTGATCAGTTCTTTCAATTCCGAATGAAGAATGATTTCTGTAATTCTCTTACTGGTGACCATGGTTTTAGCACAAGATAACTGTCTAGTTTATCTTCAAGCATTCTTATGGAACTCCTTATTTCAAATCTTTAAAAAAAAATCAAATGACTGTGAGTACGTTACTGGCACCATGGAAGCTATTTGCAATCTACCGAAAATGTTCTCACGATCGATCGGCAGATTGCAATTGACGTATTGGGTAATCCAGCTATAGGTACTACAGCATGAGACTTAGCACAGTATAAAGATCGATAGCACGCCTGTGCTTGAAACGTACTCTGCGAGTAAAGTGGTCCATGGTAAGCTCTATGGTCGCGAATAGGTTGTGACTTTTCAAACGATAACCACGCGGCGCCACGCGATGCACTTTGCTCCACTTTTCTGTTTATCTAATCATCAGGATCGGATCTTTCCCTATAAAACCCTATTGAGCAGTCTGAATTTCTCGATTTTCAACTTTTGATCAATGTCAACTTTTCAACAAATTTCAATATTCAATTTTAATTTGCTCATATTAAAAGATACTTTTATATTTTGGCTCATTTTCAAATATCAAACATTAATTCTTCCTAATTAATAGTCAATGTTCCATACTGAGTCATAGTCTATACAATATATATTTGTGAAACTACAAAAGTAAAAAAGGAAACAACAATATTTTTCAATTATCGTGGGGTTGAAATATGAAATATCCTTCATGAAATTTTTTAAAATCGTTAGAAGTCTCAAATATTCTATAAAATTATTATTAAACCTCTGGAAATGTTTTAAAATCTTTATCAGTTTTGAGATATGACGCCCTCGATTTGACAGTACATGCACTCTGAACTTCATATTCTAGATCAAAGCAATATATAAATTGAATATGTCATCGCTATCATAATATTTTGTACACCCTTGAAATTTATACTCAGTTATACATTTTTGAAACACGAACTTACTATCTACTTGTATTTTCTCAGAATAATGCTTCAAAGGAAAATTATTTGATTTATGTATCTAGAAGCGCAATGCAATTACGTAACTTTGGTGATACAGAATGGAGACGACAGAGGAATCTCGTCATATACATGTTCCATTTCCGTTTGAGAGGCGCCACGATGACAAAACGATGTTGGCCTATCGTACTGACTCTCCAGAAGTTCTGCCAACAAGAAGAAAAAATTAAGTTCACTGATTATTTTATTTTATTCTTAATGAACGGCATAATTAGGACATTTATGTGTAATCTTTCCTCTAAAATATCTTCGAAAATCAGAATAATCTGCGGAATTTTTAAAGCAGTTTTAATGGATGAAATTGGTTTCTTAAAGAGAAAATTGGACATCAGAGATTCAAAATAAGTGAAAGAAACTTGCCTCTGAGATTACTCGAGAGTCGAATCCCAATAGTGACTGTTCCATTTGCATATTCATTTCCCGTTTCATCTAAGGTCAAGATTGCTTTGGGTTCCGGAGCCGTATTGCATGTAGGATTACTTCGGGTCAAGGTACCTAAAAAAAATAAAAATAAAGACATTGTATAATACTAGAATGTCACGTTTCTTTTTCATTAATTTATGCATATGATACTTTCAAAATTTATCTTCAAATATTTTAACCGTTCATAATTGAGTTAAAAATGATTTGAAAAGATTTAAAAAAAAAATTAGAAGATTTAAAGAGACTTAACAAAATTCCTTTAAATTCCTCTATACAAATCCGACCAATAGGCGAAGCGAGAATATTGGCTTCATTCGGTATGATTCACTACGAAACTTCCGAGTTTATACAAGCAGTTTCGATATAATCGCAACCTTCTTTTTACGATAGGATAATTCCAATGATATAATTTTATCTAAATTGATATCTTTCTATCCTAAAGAAAAAGGTAAAAATAAGTTTTTAGCTTCCTTATGAAAACGAAAGCATAGAATTGCTGAATTCATGTAATCGAGAAGTTAACAAGAGCTGCAATAGCGTATTTTCTAATCTTATACATTGTATAATGTAGATAGCACGTTAATTAATTACTTACGAGGAAGTGTACTCGTGTGGATAGTTGAAATCCTCTCGACATTTCCCTTTTCAATTCCAGAGCAATTTGCTTTTTCTTCGTTAAAAATCGATAAACGAACAGCTTCGAATAATTTGGCACGCATATGGAAAATCATAAGTGCAGCTACTGATGTTAGGCCTAACGAAATTATCGATCCAATGATGACCAGGGCTGCGATGTCCATTGGCAAAGGAGAAGTTGTAGAACTTTCTGTGAAAAATTCATTTATACGATTTTAGAAGATTGATTTGTATAATATTAATAAGTTAATAAGTTAATTTATACAAATAAATGAGTTGATTATGTTTCAGGTAATGATAATAATTTTGCAATCTAGAAATAGAAATCGTGAATCAATCAATCCGCTCCCTTCAGTCTTTACGAATTACAGTGAGCCAAAAGATATCTAAAAGGGCATGGGAATGTAACGTAGTTACGTTGTGCGACTCGCGGTGTAAGGAAACTGTAACGTATATCCCGGAATGTATTGTGAAATGCACGACAGTAGAATGATTATGTGAGAAATATGTAGAGCAGGGTGAAGCAAGATGAAATCTTATATTTATCAGGTTCACATAATATGAAACATGACCATTCAAGGGATGATAAAGTTAAGTGAATTTTCTGTTCACACAATATGAATTATTGTTTGATCACAGGATATATGAATTATTACTATATCAGCATTATGTAATATACATTGAGAAAAATTGCGTTGCCAATAAAAGATATTAAAAAACAAGAATACTTCAAATGTAAACGATCACTGATGAAGCAAAAGAATTATTCAAAAAGCAGTTGGAAACGCAGCAATTTGAAATGCGAATAGTCGGAGATAATACATCACAGAGCTTTAATATGTAAATAATAAGTGATTTCATCTCGGATTTCATTAATGAAGGCTAAAAAATATTAAATAAAAAAATAAAGCAAGCTTTCCAAAAGGTAAATTACCCCTTCGAACATTTTTGACATAGTCCGTTTTGGGAGACATGACAACTTGTGGATCTAACTCGAATTCATCAGTGGATCCAAAACTAGGTTTTCCATGCGAGTTGAAGTTTTCATCTCCAAAAATATGCATCTGACCAGTATTGGTTGTCGATATTTGATTCTTCTTTGGCACATTTTCAGTTGGAACTGGAACCTGCAGAGTTTGGTAGGTCGTTGATCCTGAAGAGCGAGTTGCGTCGTAAGAGTATTTTTCTGTTGATGAAGATATGTGCATCGTGGCTTGGGTTTCGGTACTTGTTAGTGAAGCTTTGAGCGAAACATCTGTCAATTAAAAATGATTTCCACTTAACATATTTTGAGTAACGATCCAGACTTGAAAAAGAGTCTTGCATTTTTAATTACAATCAAAGCTAAGAATAATTTAAAAGTTACTTTCTACTTCCTCTGTAGTAGTGGAAATTCGGATGATTTGCAAGTCGTCTAGATTGGAATCACCAAAGTCATCTGCATTTGTTACGTCAATAAAATCAGTGTTGTTTTCCTGCTCAGAATAGGGAGGAGAGGAAACGTCGGTTGTTGCACCGGAAGAAGGGGCTAGTTCACTAAGTGTCCACTCTTTAACAGTTGGTACTGGATCGAACGATACTTCAAGGTCAAAGCACTCTCCGGTTTCGTGATGGCAGCCTGAGAGCTGGTCGCTGCAGGTACATGAGAAACCACAGTAAAGCCCCCATCGACCAGGAGGACACTTATCTTCGCACCTTTAACATAAATAAAATTCCAAAGCTTTTTATTTTTGCAAATGAACCTTATGGAATTCATATTTATTATATTTCAACAAATCAAAAAATTAAATTAAATTAAAGAGCGAAAATACTCTTTCATCTGCTAAAAGATTTGAGTCGATGAATGCGGTTATTACTTTTTCGATTTCCAATTCCAATTTCCAATTTAATGCTCACCTAATTCCCTGCCATCCAGGTGGACATTCGCATCTGCCATTTACTGGATTACAGGCACTTTCCCGCGTGCAATTGCACTCCTGCATACAATACTTTCCCCATGATCCTGGTTGACACTCTATGAATCATAAAATTTATTAAAACTTTTATTTGTGTGTATTATTATTTGACTAGCATAAATACACACGCGCAATTCTTTCTTCTTATTACATATATTATAAGTGCGTGTTGTAAAGAATTAATTGCTAAATCTTATTGTTCTTGGATTACGTTTTCAGTTGCAATGTCATGAAAATTGGAAAATCCCTGACTTTCCTTTTCTGTCGCCAGTAAACTCATGATCCTCGAAAGTCCTTGCGAAAGTTTTAGTGTTTCCGCAACTTTCAACGCGCTCTTAATCGATGTCGTAAGATAACGCATGCCATTTGTATATGACATAAGGAAAACTTCCCTACTGCGTACCTTATTATTGTCTTATACACGTATTGCAATATTCTTTTACTAATAATATTATGCTAAAAAGTCAGATTCTTGTACATATTACTGTGAAATAAACTTGGTTATTCTTGTAGTTATTATTGACAAACAACGCGTAATATCAATTTTTAAACATCTTACCGTATGAGCAGTCACCCCCTTGATAACCAGGCTTGCATAGACAATTGTTCGGTGAAGTGCACTCGCCTTCGACACACTTTTCACAGAATGGCACACATTTTGCCTCTGTATCATTTTCACCGTGAACCTCTTCTATTGTGTAACCTTCGCAGCATTCATTCACAGTCCTTTGTTTGACCTCCGTCTAAAAAATAATAAAAATCTCGTGAATTCTTCTCCACGAGAGGAGAAAATAATTAAAGTTAGAAAGTAATTATTTTGCATTCGCTTTCATAGATATGAATTTTATATATATGTAATCCCTTTCGTACAAAAGAAGAGACGAATTATTCTTATACTTTTTCCTCTTTATTTAAGCTAATAAGGATGTTAATGCAATTTTCCAGGAGAAGAATAAGGAAGATCTTATTCTCGTAGAGTCTTTTCACAGATGCTCTTATGAAATGCTATGATCGCTTTGAAAACTTACTAAGGCGCATGAGTAACGAAAAGAAGGCATGAAAACAATCCAGTTTCTCACGGAGTGTAACATACAGCGTGATGAATTGAGTATTACGTATTCTGTCTAATTTGTATGCCTATGGCATCTTATGCGTCGTTAATGTCGTATGCAACACAGTATATACGCCTATTTATGATTGCTCATAAACCTGAAACATGCAATTTAGCCCGAGATGATTCAGGTTTATCATCATAAATACCTCATAGGCGAGATTTGCTGCCTTATATGCCTGTGCGTCAATCTCTTTATCTTCATCTACCCAATTCGAATGGTTCTCAAAGTTCGTATGGCGAAATTTTTACGACAATGAATTGGCAGTTGACAAATCAGGAATGAGGAAGACATTACTTATTCATCTTACTCCACTTCCCTGCACTAATTCATATGCGTAGTTCATGCGTAATAATGGAACATAATACTTTTTTATAAAATGTGTTTAAAAAATTTTACGTTTTACGTTTTTTTTTGGAAGTGAAGAAAATGAAATAGCAGGGAAACGAGGAGACAACTTTATTCGGAGGACTAGGAAAGGAGATATGTACGTTTAAAGTTTCGTCACGTTTCGCTTACTTACACGGCGAAACTGCAGTTTCCGCGTCTATACAGTTAAACGAAAGCAGTTTCATAGATCGTTTTGTTGCACCAAATGCCGGAAGTGAACTTATCCGGGTCTCTTCTTTTTCTTCAGAAATGACAAAAGAATGTTTGGTATTTCGAAAATGTTAGAGAGATAGAGAGAGCCACAGAAAACTGAGATATATTCACTTGATAAATTTTCATCTGACTCAAATTGAAGAAAAATTGTACAGACGTGTTTTCCGAGTTCTGAAGTCGCATAACTTACAATTTCGCCCCTTTTTATATCGTTATTTAAGAAGAATTTAGAAGGGCAATGCTTATTTTCATCTGATTTAATAATTTATTGAAGTTGACATAAAGAATCAATTTTAAATGGAAAAAGAACAATTATTACTTGAGTCGTTAAGAGAACTAGTCGGTTCATCTAATTACCTAATTAAGTCTCACAGAGCAAACAAGTTGACTATTTAGATGTTATGCAGATCATTTGCATCTTGCGAACGTAAATATAGAA
Organism: Synergus itoensis; assembly: GCA_904066005.1. NCBI lineage: Eukaryota > Metazoa > Arthropoda > Insecta > Hymenoptera > Cynipidae > Synergus > Synergus itoensis. Next base: position 1,357,835 of record CAJFCP010000127.1, on the reverse strand, counting down.
AAATTTATAGAAGAAAGAATAATAGAGATTTTTATTGAACAACTTGTAATAATCTTTTTAATGTTGCTCGCGTTATTGAGGTGATAGACCAGATGTTGAAAGTAACATCTTGAAACTAAGTAATGACAACTTTGAAGAGAAGAACTATTTCCCATTTGGGGTGGCGCGTGACAGAAGAAGGGAAACTTCCAGAAGCAATTTCCTATATCGCATATGCCTGACTTGGCAGGATTCAAACGGCACGTTTTGTAATATCTTATAAATCCATCAGAATATATTTTTAAGCATATGAAGTGCGTTTTTCAAAGATACAAATTACCTTCATCTGCTAGTAATTGAGTTTGACCTAATTACGAAACATGGATCACAAGCCAAACCCACAAAAGACAAATATCCGTTTCACTTTAAACAACAAATTATTCTTATGAGCGGCGTTATATGCACGCCTTTAAATGTCTATAAATCTCTTAAAATTCTTCATTATTTCTCGAAATCTTGTGAAATTTCTTGAAAATCCTTAAACTCTCTTGAACTCTTTTAAAAATCATTTGAAATTCCGAACTAGGGAATTCCTTAGTCCTGAATTAAATATTTTTTTTGAGTGAGCTGCAAGAAATTGCGCAATTCTCCGCCTACATTTGCACCTTTCTTTTCATTATTGTACTTTCCGGCATCGTGTCAAAGACGGCCTTGTGCTCCATGATTCTTTTTTGATTTTGCAGTCGATTCTTCCTAGCCTATATTTATTAATTAGACGCTTAGTCATGAGTGGACACTTTCCCTGCAATTAGTAGACTCGGGCAGCTATATCACATATGGGCATATCTCTACAATTTTTCATTTTCGGCATTTTCAAAAAAAGAAAAATAATTTAGTGGCACAGTCCTCCAACCGATCTTATCTTCTTTTTTAGGCCTTAAAATGAGAGGAAAAATTTTGGAAACTCTGTTTCCGAGCTCGGTACGTAAGTAAAAGCGAAAAAAAAAATTAAAAAGGTTATGAAACTATCAAGAATAATGTTGTAATTTTAAATCAATAATTATTTGTATTCTTACACATATACTTACACATACACACATCCACAGGAATACACTATATGCATATTTTTTACAAGGTGAATACTATCAAAAAGTTTGCTAGGATGACATAAATAATAAAAATCCATCATTCGTTGTATAGAAGGTGAAATACTTTAGAATGTTTTGGCATGAAACAAAAACAAATTTCAAAGAAGCAAAGATATTTTTGGGGTTACAAAGAGACTTTACGGATAACTTCATGTCATCAAAGAAACTGTTTAAATTGTATTTTTTTGTTCAAATTTTGACTTCTCAGAATTATTGCCTTGAAAATTCATTCAAACTTCGTTTACGCACTAACCGATTTACAAACACATTATACAAGTGTGGAAGTACAGTTTTCCAACATAAAATTCCACCCAGCTATTGATAAACAAGTGTGCCAGCCGAAAAAAAGATTTTCTCCCTTGAGTTTCCTTTCCGATACTATTTTTCTAAAAGCCCATACTCTGGATCTATTATAGGCACATGTTTCGTTTTGGTGCCATTTTATAGAGTAGATCATGTAGAATACGGTGATTTTTTAATTTTTTTCAAAACCCAAACGGTAAAAAAGTTACGGGAAAAAAAGAAAATTTGAGATAAATTTCAATAATTTATCATCACAACTTTGGGAATTTTTTTAAATTTCCACATAGCAGGCACACCTATCTAAAATATATTTTTAGTATATTAATATACGTAAGAACACTGCAAAAAATGTTCAGCCCCCAAAAAATTTCGGTAAGAAAAATACAGCGCGTGAAAAATTGTAAAGTCATAAATCACCACATTGACTTATAGTAATTTAGGTGGTTTTAGGGATTGTAACGAATGGATAATAGTTCAAATCGATTGAAACACTACAGTAACCGCCAAAATAGTATTTTTTTTTGGGGAAAATCGATATCAAGTGTAGCATTTCTTCTCGATTGTGGGCGAAACTGTGCATCATCACAAAAATGAAAAATTGTAGAGATATGCCCATATGAGGGAACATAACGAGGTGAATAGACGGAAAAAGAACGAGATAGCGAGACAAAACGAACATGAGATACACAGGGAATTACATTTCTTATAGCAAAATCCATTGCAGCAAACATGTTACCATTATTTTTCTCTTTTAGAGATATTTCCTTTGAGAACACCGATTGTCTCTTTTAATCATTTCCGCATCTGGGAAATCACTTTTTCCCCTTATGTGGTTCTCATTTTTCTATAACTTGCACTCTATTGTTAAAAAATAGACAGATACATGTATTTACTCTTTTACAAGGTAAAAAAAACACTGCTTTAATTGACTTACTTTTGTCCTGTACCGTTGGTGCATTTCTTCTCTCGTTTTCGGACACCTTGGTGGGATTTGAAAGCACCAGGTGAATGTATGGACCACTACAGGTTGCATGAAAACTTCCTGTAACGTTTCTGTGTAACTGTAAATTTAATATTACGTAAATTGGAAAAAAGCTTCGTTTTCATCTCAATATTCATATACTTTATAAAACGCATGCAGATATCTTAGCATTTAATCATTTTTTGATATACTATCAAAACAGGGATAATAGGGAGATTTTTTTACGAAAATATGGGAATATGTTCTTTTGAAAAAGAGGAATTCTTAAAAAAAAAGGGGAAAATAGGGGAAAGTGGGAAACACTGTGAAGCCTGTAAAAGATGCAATGAAAAAAGGAAGGCTATTAACGGCAACGTTTATAATGAATTCAGTTAGTGCATTTTGGAGAAGCCATTATCACTTTCTTCGCAATAACAGTTCTGAAATAAGGAAGTTATTGAGTGTTGAATTTTGTTTCAGTCATGCAATTATTCAAGAATTAGTACTAAATCTGCATAAGTACGCAAAACATATTTACATGACACATTGTTCACATGTTTTTAATTTACTAGGAAATTATTCTAGATATTTTGCAGAGAAAAGAAGTAAGGTTTAAGACTAATAAATATTCGCAGATAGATCTGTCACTAAATTGTCACTGACTAGAATTTGACTTAATTCCTGTCTCAGTGGTCACTTAAATAATTTACTTAGCTTATTCAACGACCTTACAATGGCCATTGCGCAGAGAATAAAAAAGGTTTTTGTTGATGTACAGTTTCGATACAAGTATTCTCTTAGCGTCTAATGAATATTCACGTACTTTTTGACTTTTAAAAACGGTTACGGAGAGTCGTCAAGATAAAGCTCTTAATAAAAATGTATCGACTCACTTTTCCACTCTTTGGCACACATAATCACCGGTCAGCGCCCGCGACAACCGTAGCATTACTGCGAGTACGAGAAAGTACGATATCCTGAAGATCATATTGATGCAAATAAGGCGGACCCCTGAAAAAAAATTAAACACAAGTATTATATTAAATCCGCACTACTTTTCCGGGAACCAATCAGTGAATTACCAATCAGTGCAAATACTTGTTGCATTAGAGATATACACGTTTTTCAATTAGTTAAACCTTACTTTCTACTGTAAAAAGCAAACCAAGAAGTTACTTAATATGTGTATATAAATAATTGGATTTAATTTTAATTATTTTTATCATATCTCTTGTAATCTATCTTATCACTTTATCTTTATATAATGCATCCATTAATTATAACACATGCAGATATGTTAGCATTTAATCATTTTTTGCTATGTTTATATATTTTTTTTTAATAAAAACAGTGAAAGGTATAATTAATTGTGAGAAAGAAGAAACATTTTCACGTTTCACCATAATGCTTTCAAAACAGGGAAAATAGTGTGATTTTTTTACGAAAATAGGGGCATAATAGGGGAATAAATTATTCGTTTGAATTAAATTAATGCAGAAATTATATCGAATTCAGTTTTAAATGCTTCTTTTTTTAACAGTTAGATTTTCAATCAAACAAAGCAAACTAATTTTTAACTACAAATAGTTTATTTTTCATGGAGGAAAACTGTACAGTCTACATTTTACATTTATATTTTTACACTTTAATATTCTTGAAACACGAATCTGACCGATTGGATTTTATTACTGCGATTGATTGATAGACGTCGGATATTACTAAAGTTTATGTTTCATTGTAAAAATGGGATATGCTCGCATCGATTTTATTTCTCTTTTCAGTATTTTATGGACAAATTCACTTGTTCAAAACGAGTTGAGTAATCCAAATGAAAATAAAGCTATGAATCATGTAGATTTCTTTATTATTTCTTTATTATTTCTTTATTATTTTCAAAGCAAGTACGGTACCTTAGAAATACTGTTTGAAATTTTTCTGGTGGAATGTTTACGGTTCTCTTTGGTCCCCTCGTAGAAAATTCAATGATGCCATTGTCTCAAGGGGCACTCGTCGAATACTTCAACCATCTATAAACACATAAAGTATCTCATTACAATCACAGAGATAAAAAACACATCTGGAATTTATCTTTGCCATCCTCAATTATTAGCACAAACGTTTTCAAGAAATGCTTTCGGTGCGACGCAGTATAAAAAAGTAAATAAATCCTTTTAACACCAAGAAATGTTCGTAAAATTTTGTAATTTTTGCAGCATATTGTTGTAAAATAAAAAGTAAATCATAGTTTCCTATTGCAATATAGATTACGGAAACGACGGAAAGAGTAAGTCGAGTTCTCAGTCAAGTGGGTAGGTCTGGCGGGAAACTTTCTTATTACATGCAAAGTCTGAGCGATAAAGATTGTATAATGCGTTGCGTTCGTTACAGCACAGCAAGATAGTATGTAAACGAATCTAGTGGAGAAGTTTAATGCCACGGCTCGTAGGGATTCAACCATTCACTTGTAAACTAGTATCTATGCGTTTTATGACCTTTACGCGGTATCATTTATGCTACCTCAAGTTCAAGCGATGTACTTCCATCTTTATCGATAAATAAAACGAGTGAGTTTACTTTTAAAGAAATTTAATGGGTTATGATGGAATTTTATTGATTTTAACAAATTTTCATGAAATTTTAAGGAATTTCAAGCGTGATTTCATGAAATTTAAAGGGATGTCTCAAACCATGGGAGTAAATTTATATGTAGATGTTTATTACATACCATCATTGCGAAAGAAATTATCCTATGGCACATTTGTAATACTTTTTCCCTGTAGATCTAGAAATTAATTCATGTTGCTATGTTTTCACAACAACATCACTTATTTAAAAAAACGTTTATAAAACTTGTCATTCTGAATGTATTCTTCAAATAAATTGTGATTACTGTTATTGTTTGTCACCTGATTTTAACTTTTAGTGTTAATAGGGAATTGTGATTTATGATTTATGCACAAAGTTTGATCTATAAATGCGTCTCTTGTGTACTCTGTAATCATTTGATAATAACGACAATCGAAAGCATATCTCTTTGTCAGGAGCAGAGTAGATCACCCGACCAATAAATTGTCCGGTCACTGACTGACACTAGCCGCATCGCAGGCCGTCGACGATAGCAAACGTTAGTTCGCCTCCTAGTGTCGCATCAAGCAACACAATTAAGTTTATTTATAAAAGAAAAAATCGATCCAGGTCTCCCCTTTTATTAAATATAAAATATTGTTAATCTAATAAAACGGGGAAGATTATACTATTAATAATCATGAAAGCACCTAAATTCAAAACGTCATTATTGAATTTTAAAAAGAGTTTTAAGAAGTTACGTGTGATTTATGATTGAGTCTACTTTTATATTTGCTTATGCCTTAATACAAGAGAAAGCGTCGTGTCTTATTGCGAAGTCCATTGCCAACTTCCTTTATCGTGAAAAAATTGATGTATTCTTCTCGCTCTGCTACTATTCTTCTGATTAATATCTAATTAATAATTACCATGCTACACGTACCACAACCGACAGTAATGAGTATAGAGAAGAAATAATTAAAGGATGTTGTAGAATCTCAATTTCTTTTGCAATGTAAATTTTATTTCTAATATGTACTAATTTAAAAGATTCCAAGAGATTTAACAGGATTTCAAGGGATTTCAACTTTTCGGAATATTTCCAGAGATTTGAATTCAAAGATTTTGAAATCCCTTAAAAATTCCTAAAAATCACTTGATATTGATAGATTATTTCTTCATCAACACTAATTAAATGATATTTCAAAATTGTGTTAAAACACTATTGGCAATTGTGTAAGAAAACCTTTTCTAGAATAAACTTCTATCCAAAAGTACATATTAATAGGCAATTTTTAAAATAATATATCCCCATTGCTTTTGGGCATCGTTATTAAATTTAAGGCGTATGTAAATGAGTTTTATATAATATAAGTAGTAAGTACCGTCTTCAAGGTCTGCATCTAAAATTAAAATGGTATGCACCGATTTAATTGGTACCCGAACCTTCGGAATTATCTATTCAATGACAGTTTTCATTTTCACATTTTATAACCTGATGAAATCTGATGAATACGAATTTGCTCATTTTCTGAATGCCTAAATTATTATGGTTATGGATTTAAGTGACTCTTGCAACCAGTAATCAAATACCATTTGTACTTCACTTTCATCCACACAAACGTGTTATTTGATCGTTTAATCAATAGTAACAGGCTGTTGAATCTTTGTTTTGGAAAAAGAAGGAGTTAATGCCAAAGTACCCACAAAATTTGCGCGTGTTAAATAAATTTAAAAAGTTAGTTATTTATTTATGTCTTCATTATTTTAATTTTCTTTTTGCAGAAGGAAGTCATACTTCTAAACATTTTTTTCTCTTGTTTGGCCCGTATTTTGTATGCAAATGTACTTCCCACAAGTGCAGATGTTCATTAATGCACACACGTGTTTGTGGATGACTAAGTCGACTGCGCTCAATGAATGATGGTACAGGGATGGGGGTAAGTAACTGCAGTACTTAGTGCAATTGTTACCTCGATCGCCCTAATTGCAGTCACGTAGAAGGAATTTTCATAGCGTGACACGACACATAACGTGCAAGACACCCATCGAAAATGCAATTTAACTGAGCCTCGGTGCAATTATTGTGCAATGGATTATTATCATTGAATCACTGTAAACATTTCACAATGATAAGAATCGAAATTGAAGGAAAAACTTCGGACATTAACCATAATAATATATTTACCATAATTTTTCTGGGATTTTGAAAGTTTATATAAATAAACACACTATTAGTGTAATTACTATGTCAAGGCCAATTATTGTCAATTATTCTTTATCTTTCCTCTTGTGTAATTAGGAAGAATTAAAGTGATGATATTTAAACGAATTTAATAAAATAATTGCATATGAAAAATGTAAGTAGTATAAAAATTATTATTAATCTTGATAGTAAATTAAATTGGTCTTAAATTCCTTAACATTTTTCAAAATTTGATGCAATCAAATGTACTTGTCTTGTTGAATTTGAAATCATTTAATTTTGTATGTTTTTTTATATTTCAATATTATTATTCGTCCAGGCAATGTTAATAATATTTCTAATAATGTTATAATCTCGAGTTTAAACCGAATGAGTAGAAAATTAGAAGCACACTCAGAAAAAAGTTTGTTTGAATCAAACAAACGTATCATTGATATAGGGTCAATCAAAAAATATATTTGAATTAAACAAAATTTGTTTGATTCAAATAAATTGTCTTTAACTCAAAAAAATTTATTTCATCATATTAAAAAAAAGTTTCTTTGAATCAAACAAATTTTTGTTAATTCAAACAAATTTTATTTAATTCAAAGATATTTTTTGATTGACCCTATATCAATGATACGTTTGTTTGATTCAAACAAACTTTTTTCTGAGTGCACAGACAATCGTGGCGGATAATTTAAAGATGGAACACTTAAATTTACGAGGAAGAAATTGAATTTTCTGTTATAGTAACTTCACTTACTATTCGCGATTTATAATAGATTCTCGAACTTCAACTTCCGCGAAACCTCAGAATTACAGGAGAAGATCTCATATCCCTTCGGTTGAAAATTGGATCGAAATCACCAATCACCAATTACGTAAAATATCATAGCTCAGTCTGTACAACTATATATCCAGGAAGAAGAAAAACTTCACTCACTGTTTTTTTCAAACCGCACTTGACATTACAGGTAACTAGTTTTCCTGCAGGTGCATTTAAGGCATTCGAAGCCATATGCGATTCGCAGGTTTCATGAATGAATGCCTCGATCTCGTACCGGCAATTCTAAATTGTGAATCGTAAATTGTGAATTATAAATTGTAAACTGCGCACTCTACTTTTACAATATATATATGCGGGTCATGATCTTTCTAAACAAATGAAGTGGGCGACATAGTTTTTGGTAACCGGATGTTGGAGAACTACTCACTCTCAGGGACGACGGTCGACGGTGTGTCGCATCAATTGACGCCGTCGCTACGCGGAATGCACTCGTAGCACAATGAACTCCGACCCTCGAAGATCGTCGGGGGTGGGAGGAAGTTGTGGAGGTTAGTCGAATGAAGCACTTCTGTCAGCTCAACAACCGGCTTCAGCTTTGACATTTGAGAGTCACGTGATGGAGAGTTTACGAATTGGAAGAAAAATAAAGTCGGATTGAGTCGGATTAAAGAATTAAGCGCGAGAGAGATAGAGAAAGGGGACGAAAAAGAAATAAAAACACTCTCTAATCGAGCAGAGAGGATTTTTATTTATTTCTGAGAATGTCGTAGAAAATGCGACGAGAAAATGTCGCTCTTTCCTAATTCTTAAAATTGAAAATGTAAAAGACACATCTTTGTTGCTCATAAAAAAGATCTATATCAGAAAAACGAACTTAACATTGTTTCCTCAGAAATTGAAACACGAGTTCCACTCTTAAAAGCTTAAACGACTTGTGGAAGTATATAGAATACACTTCATCGTAAAACTCGAAGAGCGAATGTAATACCCTTTTACTTTCTTTGAAATGGTTTTGCTAAGAGTCCAATTGAAATATAGATCTTTAAAAGAAGCGCACTTGCACACTGTAAAACGAATTTTATCATTCTCTGTTTGAACTACTTAAAAAAAATGCTTAAAATAAAATCGATTTTGAAAGTAGTTTAACAGAGAGTGATAAAATTCATTACAGCGGGTATTACATTAAGTATGGTACATTGGCTTGTGATCCAACATAAACTGATTCTTTCAGCGTGGTATTGTCATTATATTGAATCCTAAAATTTCTCATAAAATACAGTTTTAAATTTTAATCTAAAATTATTCTTTCTATACTTTTTGATTTTGGATTTTCTATTTTGAAATTCGGACTACCCAAAGTGTGTCGTGTAGTCGTATTACACATTTTAGGCTCATCTCGGTATCTTAATATATTTTCGAGTAAATTCGTGGGACTGGTCTATTACATTGTTATGGGGCCAATTGTGACTCAAGCACCCTTAACGTTATGGAGCATATGGAACATATATCCCGCAAAATATCTCATTAAGTCTGGTTTAAGCAGATGCTACCGGCAATTCTATGGGACGCAGTTCCGCTGACTGTGCTTCGTAAACCAGATGATTGGAAGAGCAATCTAGTCGGCTCTTGCACGCAATAGAGATAAACCAGGGTGATGACTTTATCGTCTAAGAATGGTTAGTGAAATCAAAATGGTTCTGCGAAAGATTCAACAAAGCTTATCCCTCATCATATTTAATAATTAATTAATTCCGTGAACATGTTCTTTCAACACTATTTCTTGATTCGATAAATTCAAGTTCCTTTCTCAAGATCTCAGGGCAATTACACCTACGAATATCTGAAAACTTAGCTTACTTCGTAACTTCCTTTTCCTTCAACCTTAAGTTAATCTACCAGAGTTCAGAATTTATTACTGCAACGCACTTTAATTACAATGCAGTGGATTTAACAAGACTTCTGTAAGTGTTGATTTTTCCATAGGATTTTCCCAACAGGATTTTTATTCGGAAGTGTTTTAGATGGGTATTAAGTTTCGGCTGATTTAAACCTAACTGTCTGTTGAAAGTCTCATATGGTAAGTACTTAGATCTCTTGAATTGAATTTATATACAGATTCCAGTCTTGATTACGAAAGCGTAACAGCTCGAGTAGCACTTTTCTCACGATTTGATTACTCATGATCATACCAATGCGAGTGTTTAATCATTGCAACAATTAGCGCTTCATCACGCGTTCCATAACTCGTGAGGTACGTTACTATTTCTCTGGAAGGATTTATTTTAATGGAATAAATCATTCACTCCTTTGAATGTACAATATCTAACCATTTAGAAATTGAAAAATAATCAAAAGCTATCTCTATCATTAACCAATGACTAAAACTTAATTTTAAAAATGTCTTCGAATATTGATAATCCTTTATCTAAGAAATATTTTTCGAGGCTAATTACAGACATCACATCAATTATGTGATTTTCAATCAAATATTTAACAATGGAATATTTTTAAAGATTCAAATCTTACGATAAGAGCTGGGTTATTTCAAATGTCACGATTCTTGTGAATTAATTATGCGTCTAGTCTATATGGGACTTTTCCAGAAATTAATGAAAGAAATCTCTAATACATATGAGAAACTACAGGAAGTATTTGTGTGGAGCATTTACTAATTATTGAGGAAGAGTCTACGAGGATTATTCTGGTAGAAATGTCAAGTAGTGAATATCACTCGATCCTTGTGTCGCGTCCCTTATAATTTTGACTCTATTGCAATTTAAAAGCCAACATAAAACAAAGGAGAAAGCAACTATTATGCGAACTACGATTATAGGCGCAGTGATCAAACGTTTGATATCGTCCGACAAAAGCGCGACGACGGATCTCGAATTCATGCAATTCGAATCTGATATTTTTTTGGTAGACAATGGTATTGTGCAATAAGGTTTCATCGAATTATAATTAATTAAAAGAAAAATGATGAGGAACTATGCATGCAAATATTGACTCAATGTGCCTTATTATTATATTATATCATACCAGAATTGGGCAAAATCAAACAAAAGCGAAACGTTTTCTCGCGAATAAGGGATAAATTCTATTCGAATGACAAGTTCAATTTAATCTAAAAAATCGAATAAAGAATGAAGGTCGGCGCATGATAAATAAATACATCAGCAAATAAAGTAAATATGAAGCTGCTTATGAATAAAAAGTAATTTGATAATGGATAAAGTAATTAACGAATGAACGAGTACGAATAAAACCGAATTTTTTTTCCCCGTCTTTACGCGGAAGCCTAACTATCAATTTAAAAAGAACCTTTTCACCAAGGAAACGACATATCAACTTGACAAGCCTTTGATCTTGCCTTTGAGAGACTATAGACATCTAGTCATCTTTTTTTCCCATCAAAGTGTTCACTGCCTTTTCCGACGTTCGTAATTGGCGAAATTCGAAGTTCACGCTCCCAAAGGGAAATGCACCTATCCTTTTCGTTTCTCTTTTTAGCAGTTGCTCGATGCGCCCCAGAATAAACGATAAACGGTGAAAGTGGACACAGGGGTACACTGGTACAACCAACTCATTGTTCGCGTGACGTTTCGCGGAAAATACTCAACTTCCCTGTCTTTCGATTGCGCAATTTAACCAAGTATAAATTTTGGGACACACTAAATACCATCAACTTCTTGATGATATTTTTTTCGATTTCTGTGTAATAATGCTAGTTCATTCAAATGCGTGAATGGAAATTGACTAATTTTTCAAATGCGTTAGTATAAATTGAAAGTCTGGGCCTTCGAATGGTCGTTAACGACAAACAATTTTGAATACTAAGTAGACGTAAAATAGACTTCGAAATATACCAACAAGTTGTAAGACTGAGGGTCACATGCTCATAAAATCTCAGATTGGAAATTTCATAGTTTTGGGATTGCAAATAAAAGCTATTAATTAAATTCACCTGTATACATATATTTTACAAACATTTATTTTAAAGAAAGTAAATAATACATTAGATTATAATCTTTTAACACAACATATAGTTTCTACTCTTAAATACTGACTTAAATACAACTACGGCTACCAAAGGTCTCTTTCAACCAACTGTATATTGTAACAAACTGAACTTGTTCTTATACGCTGCGAAGCGAGTATTACAATTATTATATTACTATAAACACTTATCGTGAGTTTATTTCTTTCTGCTGTACTTAATTTACATCTAGTGATTTTTCTTTGGACAGAAAAATGCAAATAAAGTCATTTTGTCGTTTTCTTTGCACGAAAGAGTAATGACATGTTTAGCAGAAGGTAGCTTGCGACAGAGATAACGTCATGACCTGTACAATATGCATGTACTTGTACATTGCCCATGATTCGTTCTGCATTCCGGCCTTACCCCTTTATGGCCCATAACGAAATTATCCGGGATGCTTTCAATCAAAAGAAGTCCTTTGATAGAAGTGAAGAATGTTAATGTTTTTGATTTACTGATGATTAGAGGATTTTTCTAGGGCAGAAAGGACGTGAGAAAGATGATCCCCCATAATGTCAGGGTGGCTAAGATGCTCGTGCTTTTGATGGAAGTTGCAGAGTTGAAATAGAAACCAGCACCATATACCTGCAGACCTGCAGTTCCTATGCTGCGCTTGCAGTAGTCACCATCTGAAACATAAATCACCTGTGTCCGTAACTTGATATACATATGTCGTACTTACACGCAACTTAGTAACCATGGATTTCCGCGATTGCAATGGAGGAAAACACAACGGAGATCTACTTTCTATTTGCAATACAAGTTGCATTTCAACGCGAAAAAAAGGCATGCATTCTTTTAAGATTCACATTTTTCTATAATAGTTCTCGCACTGAAGAAAATAATCTGGCAATTAAACACCATCATTTAAATTTCTCAATATAATACATGCAAATTTCTTCTTCTTAGTCCTTCTCAGAAAAACATCAGAATATCAAAGAGAAAGAAAGTTGTTATGACAAATGTTTGACGCACTTTCTGAAAGTAAGTGTTGTAACAGCCATCTAAATTTTATATTGTTTTTCACTTTTTTCATCTAATTTTAATTGTAATATATGTAGTAAATCACATAACATGAAGTTTAGTGGATTAAGTAATAATTGTCAAAACTAATTATCTAATGTTTTCATAAAACTTTCTTAGTTTACGAAGCAAAAATAAGTAGCCATAATATTTAATGAACTATTGGTGAGACCATAATAATTTAGATTTACATTTACATTTACATTTTACATGTGAAGAGAAAGGTTATTCGTGGTTGAGGCGCAATTACCTGTAAGTGCATTGAAGTAATTAAATGATCTACTCCGTAGTCTATACAGTGGTGTAAAGAACCCTCCATAGACGGCAGCGAGTTATACCAACGAACAATAAATCCGCGTACTCGATTAAAAGCCTCCTTTATTTCATGCAACTGACATGCCATCGCAAAATAAATCCCCAGATTGTTTTTACGTCAAACTTTTTATGCTTCACTTTATTAAGAGAGCGCAAGTTGCACAAGATGCATGGCTTTCTTTCGCATGCGTCGTAACAACCTACCTATTTACATTTTTCCTACGCAGACATTCCTGAGAAGCGTGCGATTTAATTTTTTATTTTATTACTGTTATATTTATATTCTTCAGTGAAATAAATTGAACTTTAGTAGGCCCTAGTTATGAAAGTTATGTACACTCATAAGCATTTTACATACATACAAGAGTTCTTATGCACTTAATTTCGTTATGGATTTTAATAATATGCTTTTGGTGTTGACATGTTGATTTATAAGCAACCTTGAAAGATGAGTACTCCTTCAAAGTTACATATAAATTTTTAAGTTAGTTATATAATACGCTCATCAGAGATTGTTCTTGAATCATTGGGATTTCAAGAGTAATAAATCCTTCGTGCAGAAAAATTGAAATGCCTTACGTAGACTTCAGTTTCATTGAAATGAATCTGAAATTGAAATACCTAGATGAGGAAGATACGATTTCTTTTTCATTTTAATATGGATGTTTTGCTGGACTTTTGACTTTAAAAGAAACACGTCTTCATAGAACATGGCATTATACAAATCGCGTAAGTAGAACTTGAATAAATGACTCTCTAGATCGTTAAACGTCCGTCGAGTGCAGATCGTTCGATAATTAGAAAGGCTTGGAGATACGTGCTGCATTAATTGTCGCTGCTGGTCTCTTGGTGGATCAAGATGGACGAGTCTATAGAAGTAAACGTATGTCGGGTAAAACCATCGCTTCGAGAGACTTAACAACGTGCAACGTACAAAAAAAGAGAGGAGAGAGATAGGCTAATGTCTCGCACGATTCTACATAAGCTACACTGCATTACCATCTCCCATCCTCTTTTGCCTCTGTCTCTTTTGCCAATGACTATCTTTCTCCTCCGATTTCGTAATCTCATAATATCCCACGGGCCCCCGACTTCACAAATGAATCTCAATATTAATCCTTCCGTAAAAATATTAGAATTTTTTTCCCGAATAAGGTGTCAATTCTAGAACTTAATATTGATAGTCATTGAACCACTGATTTTATTAAATTAGAATTTTATTAAATTAAATTTTAGTCTGAAAAATAACCTAATAATAAAAACTACTTTAAGAATATGAAATAAGTTAAAAAAAATTCAAAAGAGTTTTGATGATTCTTCGCAGTAAATGGAATGATGTTAAATTAAGTTGTCTTACCGTAAGTCCACCCAACGAGTTCTCCCGTTCTCAAATTTTCTCCTCTGAGCCATTCCTCCAATGGCCGGAAATATTCTCTGAGAGCATCTCCGTCTAATCTAAATTGTCCTGTAGCTTCCTCCAGGGTTTGCTGCCATGGAACCGAGGAACCTCTTTCCATTAATCGCCTGGAATGATAAGAAATGTCTATTAAGAATTTAATATGGCAAACTTTAAAGGGCGAGTTCTGATTTCTGTTCACGGAAAAAACTTTCTTCTACTGTTAAAAAGTGGGATAAACTTTCTTATTTTATTCATAAAATTATTTACGTAGCTCTAGTTTTCAATATTACTGAACAGAATTTAAATATCATCAACTTTCTTTCTAGAATAGCTCATGAATTTATATAAAGCAATAAAACACTTTATATTCTTCTGTAACACATATTTAAATATAGCAAATAAATATTTTGTGTATTTCTACTGAGGAAGAAGACATTAGATAGATAAATCTGTTATATATCAAGTTCCCATCGAGTAGGTAACCAATTTCCCATCGAGTACTTAAAACTGAAGTGAAGCAGAAAGTTCTGAAAGAGCAAATTGTTTAATTATGAGTCCAAGTTTAACTTGAACTTTACTTGGAAAAAGGGCAATCGGGAGGCTGATAATGCTTTGAACTAAAGCCGAGTGAGTTTGAAATCCATTAAGCATAGATTTCATCTTGCCTCTCTCTGATCAAATAACGTCTCGAGAACCTTGTCCCGTTCGAACAACAATGTTTGGTTTTCAGTGTGAAACTCTGCGAACCTAACACTATGAACATTACAACACATTTATATAGCTATCACGTCAGTTACAATTGCATTTATCATGTAAAGTACACCGTATAGCTGAAGATCAATAATAATCAAACACGTGAGCTTCAGGCATTATGCCCCATAAAAATAATATCATGTTTTTGTTTTTATTGCTTTGTAAATCAACTTGTAAGGGCGTGCCTAATTATTACAGGGTACAAGACAGAAGTGCACATTATTATATTCAAGGCAGTGTATTCAATTTATTCTGCACGAAAATTACATCAATCTTTTACTGTAACTATAGAAAGTCATGTGCACACTGGGACGCGCACCTTTGCCAATAATTTACGCTCACAATATGTACTTTTTAAAACCTTTATCTTAAAAATTTTAATCTTCAATAATTTTATTTAGCCTCAAAAAGAATCATGTCATAAAAAATGCTTCTATTATCAAAACATTTAAAGATATCTCAAAAGATGTTAGGATCAATAGGCAATCATGTTTCACTTCGAGACTGCGAGTTTTAAGCAGTATCGATATAATCGCAACATTCGCAACCTTTCTTTTATGATAAGACAGGTCAAGCATTTTTTCTCTTAATGCAATATGTTTTACATAATTTTGATCATAACCTTGAGTAAAATTAGTCTATAAAAAAATTTGCTGCCAGCGGGAACGGACTCAATGTAGCTATAAAGGCATTAACTTTTTTCCAGATTACACGTAAGCGCTTGTCTTGCGGCCTTGGAACGTAATCGTATAATCAACTTCCTTCTTTCCTTTCGATCTGTGTTTCTTCCTTTCTCAAGTAGCAGTGCCGTTTTTCAACTCGCGTCTCGTTGCCTGACCCAGTCAGTCACTTACTCTCACACTCTAAGGAAGAATATGACTATACAACTGCAAAAAAAGTAGGTCTTGCATAATGTCCATTCCACTTCTATGGGATAATTCCCATTTTATATACAGACGCACGCCGACGCAATAGAATGTCCGTATTTAGATTACTATGTGTAAGATATAGTATGCACATGTCGCAGTGAGAAACCCTCGGAAAATGATACACCACTAAATCGCTGCTCGCTCATTTTACAAAGTGTAGTGCATTCTCTTCAGTGAAACTACCTTTGCAATTGCATGGAAAAGATTCACATCAGCTCTCTCCTCTTCTTTTTTTTTTTGCAATCTTACTCAAAATTTTACAAAAAGCATTTCCATCTTTATAATCTCGTCCACGACTAGTAAATCAGCAATAATTATTTCCAGACATTGTAGCCAATAATTGGTCTTGAATAAACACGTTTATAATTGAAGTAAAAAGTCTTAGCCTCGAGTAAGGCGACATTCATTAAAAAAGATTCTATTAAACAAGATCGACTATCGAAACTTGCACTTGATTAGCAAATTGCATTTCCAGTATTTTCCATTTTATTCAAGAAGTGCAATAAATTGTCAAATGAATTACACTTTAAAGAAAATAAAAATCTTAACTAAACATAAATTTAAAATGCTATACCTAATGTTACTGCTTTAAGTAATTTCGTTTGATCTATTATCGATTTTCTTAAAGAAACTTTCATATATGTTTAACACTTAAGTATAGCCTCCGGTTCATATTTTTTGAGCACTTTCATTTTTTTTGGAACTTCCGTTTTGGATCGCGAATTATTCCATGAGAACTCGTTGAACGGACAAGAAGTTTAGGAATGCCCGCCAGTCCAGTAATTTATCGATCTCATAATTTCCGGTAGTGTACAGGCGAAATCGGCACTTTCCTGTAACTGGTGTCGTAATCGGGGATGCTGAGAGTGTATATTGCGTCGTTAAGA
Organism: Synergus itoensis; assembly: GCA_904066005.1. Classification (NCBI taxonomy): domain Eukaryota; kingdom Metazoa; phylum Arthropoda; class Insecta; order Hymenoptera; family Cynipidae; genus Synergus; species Synergus itoensis. The sequence goes on along the minus strand of CAJFCP010000127.1, from coordinate 1,340,556 downwards.
AAAGTAACTTAATAGGAAAATATGTTGTTTATACATGACAGTCTTGACATACACCGAATACGTTACCTGTCTATAATAAACGACAATTAACCAAAATATGGTTTCCATAACAAAATATATAAAAAAATGATGGCACCACGCAAAAAGTATATTTTGGTATATATCTGCATTAGTTTCTCTTGATTCGAGTTGTCTTACTTTTCAATTTTTATCATTACACAAAATTGATCCATCATAATTTGATTTTGCAAAGAAGGATCTAATTGATTTATTGAAAGTTGATATATGTCAGTGAAAGAAATCATTAGAGCAGAAAGAAGTACAAGATTTCATAGCAAATGATCCGCAAATGCGTTGCAGTGTTGCAATACAATAATACATGTAAGATTCGTGCGTCCGAAGAACCTCGCATGCACAGTGAAAACGGAACTGCAGAATTCACGTAACAAGCTGCCCGATCTCCAGACATATTTCTTCATAAAGTATCTATCACGTGGCAGGAAGCGTCACTTGGACATTTTTCTTTGCTCTGAAAATCTTACTCGTATGTTCCCAACCATTTATTAAGTTTAGGTTTACTCTTTCACTTGCACTTACAATTATAGACCTAATAATATAGATTATAATAATTGATGATTCCATCAGGTCTCATAATTTATCACACGATTTTACCTAATTTTATTCCTTTTATCGCCTTTTGAAATTTCAGTAATTTCCATACTGGTAATTATAAGATCTTTTAAAATAAAAGTTTTAAAAATTATCATACGTTTAAATTATTGACAAAGGCCCACGCTTCAGCGCACGTATGACTTTCTAGTCTACTAAAAAAATGTTTTCTCAAACTGTGTACTCGAAAATGTTATTGTAGTTGAAAAGGATTTATGTGTTTAAAGAGTTGCTCCAGATATCGTTTATTGACAAATCTGTGCTAGATTCAGTCTGGAATAAGGATAAGGACGACGAATCACTTAAATTTTTTCGTTGCATAAACTAGAATTCTCGAACTGCAATTGAGAAGCTGTGCCAAGTTCTTACGTCAGAGTGCACCGTAATTGAAAATCTCCCATTAAATGGCTGATAGATATAGTGCTATGGTAATCTAACGATCGCGGCAATAAATAATCACATTTACTATGAATCAAATTTCAATAATTGTGAAACAAAGTAGTAAATACTGTCAATATGGGATACGTCTGGATATCTTTTCATATTTTTGTAATGATAATCTATTTCTTACTCTGACAATGACTCTGCACTTACACGAGAACTTTCATAACTAATATCTATATCCGTAATACGAACGTTTGATTATTCAGTGTCTCCAATTACAGGAAATACTATATTTTATTTCAGGATTAGATACGCGCTCTGAGAAAATGATAGTGTAATGATTTCGAATATATTAGAAAAGTTAATAGAACTTTTTAACAAACGGCTAAAAGTGGCAAACGCTTGTGGATTTAAGCTAAAAGATATAAATGATTTATATCTACTCATACTAGTTCTCATAAGAATTGTGATGTATTTTATACTTGATAATTGATAGTTTGTTTCAAAACTTGCGTATACAACATTTTGCGTGCTCAGCACAAACGTTAGTTCACACAATTTGTGCCCCTATTTAGCTCAAAATCTCGTAAAACTTTAAGTGCAGAATTATTTTTATGAAACACGAGTTAAAATTTATAAGTAAGCTTACTTTCATGTATAGAAAAAAAATGTTTATGGAAAAATCTATGTTTTGAATAACGTCTTCTTTAGCATTATTGCTTTGAAAATTGAGCATACTCCATCATCATAGATTGCGATTGACTCCATGAATATTACAACAGTAAATTAGCGACTTTCCTAAGTTTCAGACGCTTGGTTGTGCAGAAAAGACTCGAAGCTCAAACAAAAGTATTTGATATCTTGCAAGGTTATCTCTTTGGAAATTCTATATGTCGCAATGATTAGCAAATTATATGTATCCGTCTGTTATATAGACTCACTCTGTACAATAATAGAAAAGTACGAAGAAACATTCTTTGTTATCCAGAAATGAGTACACACTTTCGCTTATCTTCCCTGAACATACATAATTCTAGGAACACCGGAAAAATAAAAGAAATCATCTTTATATTCTTACTTCTTTTATAGAAACCAATCTTCCTTGACTCTTTTATTAAAAGGAGTCTCCAGTGAACGCTTCCTTCATGTTTCTTTGAAAATTTTAAGTGGGGGTTTGTTCAAGCAACTCGAATAAACAACTGTGAAAAGCATTGTTGCTTAATCCTAAAGTAGTACTCAGAATCAGTGGAATTTTAATATAAATCAGTGAAATTTCACGGATTTTTCATTGATTCAAGAAAAAAAAGTGAGAAAAAGAAAAATAATGGGATTTCCAAATACTTAAGATTAAAACGATTGAAATTCATCAACTAATGAAACTAGAACCACTGCTTACAAAGTGCTTTCATATGATTGATAGTCCTTCCGCAACGATCGATGCGATAAAACTGCCGCATTTCTTCGTCGTAAGTTCTCTCTCCTTTCTAGGTTATCAGCTCATCTTCTGGCAAGTCCGCGAGGTTGGACGAATTTCGTTAGGCTTGTCCAAGTTGTCCAGGAAGTAATTCCTGATGTTCGTATAGGCTTGGCGGTCGTCGATGTTTGACGTGTCTATGATGCAACGCATGCATACAGCCTAGTGCAATCGCCGCAGCGTAACTGACCGCGAGAGTGCCAAGTTCCGTTCTTACTTATAAATAACGGCAATCGCGATTCTTATCATAATATCATATATGCGCGGATTACTTACACCTACTGCTTTATTTATTCCTCTTTTTATTGCCCCACTGACGATGATCTTATACGCATCAAATTTGCCATTATAACATTACACCACTTTCAATCTTTGCGACGAAAGTCAGTTTATTTTTATTCATTTTCTTGAAAACGATTATGTATTATTATCATTATTATCATTAAATTAAACCTAACAATTGACGCAATGAAGCTTTTAAAGAAAAAAATAATAAACTGTTTCATTCAGTGTGAGATAATGGGAGGAACGTTTAGATACTTTCGATGGGCGTCGTAATTCTTTAGAATTTCCTTATAATTATTCCACAGGATCGTCTTCTTTCATCGAAAATTGCTTCCTTTCCTTGAACTTTCCTTTTCACGCTGCACAAGATTAAAATAATGTAGATCGCAATCGCGTAAAATGGAGAGCGATCAAAGCCGTCACATTGATGTTTTAATCATAACAGAGTGCAATTACTTCCTCTGAAATGGTTCTAGATAGTGAAATACTTTTTTAGTTCACTTACGTAAAGCAAAGTCATAATTAAATTATTTCAATTACGGCTTCTTTAGGATTTTGCTACAGTAAATTCTTCACTTTCTGGCAAATTGGTTTAAATTTAAGTTGCGCATGACCGTGATTTATGTTTTATGACGTAATAAAAATTACTCTTATACTAAGTCATTTTTTTCACTGTGTTTCTGATAAAAATCAAGCTTATTTTACCGAACTCTCGCCTACTTTATCGACTGTGAAGCAGTATGCTCCAGCAGAAAAATGCACCTCTTTATTTAACGTGTTGTGCGTAAAAGAAAAGGTAACAAGGTAATTATAAAAAAAGTTGAAAATTAAAATATCTCACAGCTATTTTTTTCTTGTCACAGTTAACCAGATAACAAATTCATGTTAATTATATAGTAAAGTTAGATTTGGCAATATAAAATAGCTTAATATTATGTTTAGTTAACAGAAAAAAATATATATCTATTTAGAGACTTGAGCACGTATTTTCTTAATGCCGCCCACGTGGATAAACATCGGTTTAAATGCGCTTGAGAAATGTCATTGTGCCGCCTTCCGCGGACTATCGGATTTTATTTCCTGTAGAATTTGATCGAGAAATTCGTATATTGCATTCTCCCGACAATCTAGTGCAATAGTCAAGTAATCTGGGTCAACGAGAGGGAACTTAAAGTCAATTTTGCTTCGCCCGTGAGCTGTTCCGTCGAGACTTTGTCACGACATTATTATCGACACGAGAAATTCTAAAGTACCGGTAGTAGTATTCCAATCCAACGTTCATGGACGATCAAATAAGATACTTACAGCATGTATCGTACTTGCGATTAAGCATGAACCTCGGCATGAACAGACTGAACTATTATAAATATAAAATAAAAAGTTTTCACATCCGCTTTGGCAAAATTGGGCGATCGCTAGCAATTTTTTCTTTAATCATGTAGTGCCTTATAATGGAATTTGAAAAAAGTGGTACTATGTGATCACGTTTGAGAGGAGAATTCCGTCCTTATAATCCGAAATGGTAAGTTTTTTCGTTAAGAGTGTATTTCTAGCATCTTTACGTAATATCACACTTTTTTTTAGAACCTTATTATCCATGAAAGGAACGAGAACAAGTTTGAGGATGTAGGCTTCCGATATAGCGGCAAGAAACCGTAGCTTTTCCCTTTCATTATCCATTCACGTAGCTGATAATCCTGGTCGATGTGAAGGCTATTTATAATAAACGTTATAAATCCTTGGGAATTGTACTGTAAGGTGTATGCTTTTTGTGACACATAATCATGTCTCGAATCAAGAAAGGTGCTATTATTTTTTCCGAATCGAATGAAAGTAATCTATTCTTGAAGGTTTTATTATGTAAACTATCCCTCTCAATCTATTCCCACAATTGATATTTTTTTTCCAAATGTATATTTTGTGCAATTGAATTTCATAATAAAATTACATTTCATAATTGCCTTTTTTATGAGCTGCTATTGCGAAAGCAATTTTTTCAGATGCAAGTGAATTTAAAAATGAGGATATAGTTGGAATAACGTGTTTGCTGAGTACAAGGAAGCCCAAGAACGGTGAGCATGATCGTTGACACAAGGTTAAGGAGATGAGTGAAAGCAGCAAGCAAGTGAGGAATTCATTTTAGAAGTAGCTTCTTCAATTTCGATATCTTAGAAACGCCTACACCTACTACAAATTCTACATATAATATTTTCATTACTATAAAGTTAAGGACAAAAACTTTGATTCACTCAAAGAGAGAGTATAAGACAAAATAAGAAATCTCTCTGACCATTCTTGATTAACCTTAATCTGAATCACTGTTTGCATAGTTTCAAGTATCGTATGACATCGTCTGAAAAGTGGCAAGTCCAGTTTTACCTTAAGTGGACAATTAAATTTGACTTCACAACAATAATGTTTAAATCTAGCCTCTGACTTTCAATTCCTAGAATACAACCCAATCGTACTTGTCAAATTATTCGAACAACATTATTGGATGCACATCGACATTATTTTGTTATAAAAATTGTCTGTTTTCTTTAGGATTACAAATAACTACATAACTACCATCAGCAATCTTTTAAATCAGAGACATGCATGTTGTGAAAGGATTGTGGTTGTTATACGCAAGGGGATTAAGAAACCACCCCAGACAATTAATGGATAATGACACGCACAGAAGCCTCAAACTAACAAGCTACTTTGCTTACTCACGTTTACTCACGTGCGAGTAGAGTGACATAGTGTTGTCTGGTTACAAACGCTCTTGTTAGCTGATACCACCTCAACATCGTGTTATTAGAATACCTTGCATGGCAGCTTTCCTAAATCGATCGTGTGCGAAACCACTTCAAGAGACTAAGGGCTCGTCTAGTATATTGAGCTAAATGTATTGCTAAATACCGCACACTTCCTACTTGATTCGGTATTCCAGTAATCCAGAATATGACCGCAATTCATTAATGACATTTTCCTACCTCGCACCTAATGCACTAGTGACTAAAACTTTTGTATAATTGAAATTTCCTATTAAGGGGAGAAATTTCCGATCAATTACAATGTCAATCCAATTACAGAATATCAATGCAAAGAGTCTGAAATATTCCTTGTAAAAAACAAGTCTGCATTTCTTAGAACACATTTAAATACTTTTCAATCCGACGTTTTCTTTAAGGTTGTTTTTCACATGTCACTTTTGTAATAAATAAAATCACATGACGAGGTGACGATAAAGATAGCTTTATTGAAAGTGAAATTTGTCTTGGTAAGAAATTTTAATGAATGCAGACAAGTTTTTACTTTTCATGAATGTTCCTCTTGATAATGTATTTGGGAGACAAACAGGTTTCCTCTGAACTCTGAGGTTGACAGTAAATTAATAAAAACGATTAAATTAATCATTATGGTGACCCACTGACATAACCAGATGTAACCAGTGCGGTTTTTAACCTCTCGGATATACCCGAGAATTACGTTCACTTCCTCGTTTTTCCCATGTAGTAATAATAATAATGGGAAGTTATTCATTAACATAAGGAGACCATTCTTAACGTAATTATTGCAATTCTTATAGAATCAAGGGATTTTCACTTTCATTATTTCGTAATTTATGACCTCTTTTTTAATAACGTCTATAAACTGAACTAATATAAGTTTTTAAAATAAAACAAGAATTTTTTTAGTAAAAAATGAAAAACTTACCCTAAAATTCTGCCTGCCTCGGCACTTCTATAAAAATCACATTTGTGAAGTGGCCTTCTCGGATCATTCGGGAATCTTTGACCTGCTACTTGGCACAGGGATCGGTATATTTGGAACTGTAAAACCCCAGCAACAAAATTTCTGTAAAGAGGAAATAAGATAATATTAATAAAAATATATACTCGTTTTCGTATTGATAATCATAGCCGGATATAAATCTCTAATAGCATCATAATTATAGAAAACTTGAGAAAATAAATTTACATAAAATTCAACTTCTGATATGCTGATCTGCTGATCACTAAATACGTTAAACGTTCACTTCCTTGCTCCATATTCTATATTATATCATCAACTACCGTTAACTTTATACAAAAATTATCAGTACTTCAATCTGATACTAAAAATCGTTTTTCAAGTAATTACGAATCAAAGCAACAAAACATTTGAAAATATATAGAAATAGGAACTTTTCTTATGTAATTCAGTTACCCGTAATTTTCAGATGCTGGCATAATTTTGCATTTCAATTTTGTATATATATTTAATATTACGTGTTTACTTTCTTTGATATAGAGGAAGAAGCAAATCTAGCCTTATTAGGTGCAAAACTCCGTAATGTGCATGTAAAGCAAGGAAATTAATGGGTGTAGATTTATGTCAGGTCGAGAATTGTACATTATTATCCAATTATTACTACTTTCACAGTAATGTATATGTGAAGAAATGCTTTTGGATTTTAAGCATTATTTTCAAAAATCTAAAATTCAATGTATTCTAAACTTTTAAAAATAATAGTCAAAGACACTGTTTAAAATCCAAAAGCATTTCTTCACATCGACGTTTTTTACGTAACATTTCTCATGCCGCTCTCCTGCTCTAAATTACGGCTTGGATCAAACTTTCAACGTGAAAGACTTTGAGTCACTTTGACGTAAAATTAGATAAAAATTTACATATCAAAAAACACGTAAGCCATCTCCATAAAGAGGGAAGCCCTAAAATGTCAAGTATAAGCAGGGCATTAAATTATTTTTTCACTGTCAACACTTGTCGCAATTTCTCTTTAATTTCACGCAAGGATTGAGAATGTCTGAAATTATTCACGTCGCCTCTGCTGCCGCGAAATACCTTCCTGACCCACACAGGAGTGAAAAAGTTGAATTACTGAAGTCTTTTAAAGCTCCCGAGATTAATTCAATCATTTTTTTTTCCTCATTCTCATTTCAGCAAGTAGAAATTGTAGAAAAACTTTTCAGTTTATTCAAATATGAATTTAAATTGCAATTAATGTGTTTCAGCTTTCTAACAAGTTCAATTAAGTTTCGTAATAATCCACTAAATTTATTTCCTCGCTATAAGTATGACAACCCCTGGTACACATAGTTTGATTTTTTTATCTTAAATTTCTTAAATATATCTTGAATGCTACAAAAATTTTGCAAAATTACAAAGGAATTTCCGTGTTTTTTTTTACTTTCACTTTTTTCAAGATATAATGATCTCAAACAATATGATACTGACATTAATTTGTGGTTTATTATGAAAGAGTAAAAAGTAGTTTAATAAAAATTATAACATACTCTTTGTAACTCAACAAGATTCTTTCATAATTACTGGGTGCAATAACCGTCAATGTTGGTGTAAATTGCTACAAGTTTGTGTATTATGACCAAATATTAATATCAATTAGTCTTATAATTCTAAAAATTGAAAAAAAAAATTTTTTTTATAAAAAATCCTTTTTTAGAAGATGTTTCAAGGTACACCTTTTTGGAAGTATCGTACCTTAAAAGTCAACAGATAATATAGTCATTACTTATGGCATTAACATAACAATACCATGCACTATAATTATTTGCATTGCTTTCATAATTATAGTACTCAGAGCAATAATATTACGTAGACTCATAAATAAAGCTTGCACCAAGTGTAATCCGTTTCTCTTCATATACTCCTTGATGCATAATAAATCACAAGAAAAACCATTCCGATAATATTTTCCCCATAATAATTAAGTTTCCCTGCAAATATTCAAACTACTTAATCTCAACCAACCTCATAATTTAAAATCCTCTCGTTTCCATCATTACTTTAATCTTTTAGTCCTGAGTGAAAATCCATCTTCATTATTAGCTATCTAAATAATTTAAAGAGTGACTTCAAAGGATTTCAAATAAATTAAAAAATGTTATAAATGATTTCAAAAGATTTGAAGAGATTTCAAAAATATTTTCAAGAATTGAAAGTGATGAAAAAAATCTCTACTTAAAATAATTTCATTTTTATAAAGTATTTTAATAGTATTGTATAAATTATGACTCAAAATCCAATATTCTCGCCAAATTTTTGCGCAATCGATAATGTTCCCGGGAAAATTCTTCTTCTTTCATTCTCGAGAATTCTAAAAATCTGTTAATAAGCCCCGTGTGAGCGAAAACTTGCGCACACATGCTCGTGGGTGTGTTTGTCGGTATAAAAAAAAAAGAAAACGAAATCGAGCCGAGGAATCGTGACGGTTGGTCGTGTGTCCCAAGGGGAGTGGTGGTTGGTCGATGGGACCACAATCGTAGAGCTCTTGGTCGAACATACGTATGAACAAAGAACGTGGGGGTACGGGGCTTGGGCCCGGACACTTGGGCCCCTACGAAGGCGAAAGTGTGCCGCGTATATAAGGCCCAGAACACTCAGCAATCAGCATCCAGTTCACTCCTGGACGCACCCGGAACATCGCGAACGCAAAAATGAAGAGTCTGGTACGTCGACACGTGTTGTGCTATAATATTGTACAAATGTACACTTGTACATTCGTGTTGTGGAAACGATAAGGCCCAGTGCGCGAAAGTTTGAATCTCGACGCGGAAAACGTGCTTCTGGGCCAGGACCCTTTACAGTGAAATAATTTTAACTGTGATCCCATTTTATTTCTATGAACAGTGGACTCAAGCATTTCAAAATCGGCCCTTTAAGCCTTCTTTCATTTCAAGTGTTGAACATTTTTTGCTCAAAAAACTCTGAAAAATTCACATTTCGGATGTTTATTAACGAACTTATTAATTTATTACTGGTCTACCAATATTTAAACTTTGAACTACAAGTTACAGATTAAAGGGACTAAGAAAAATTACATGGGCCAAGTTTTATGCCATTTTGAAATATTCATTTTTACCACTTCTTCTTACTTTATTTCATAGAATGTTCAAAATTCAGAATCATCAGATAGTAGATTTTATTCTATGGTTTTTATTAGAGTCCTTTTCTTTCTCAAAAAAAAAATAATACCACGAACTCACAAATTTCCACAACTCACAACAATCAAAAACTTCCCATCATGAAATCAAGAAACCCAACTAAAAACCATTCCTCCATTTTTCAGATTCATGTGGCTCTGTTTACTCTCGTCGTAACGGCGACGTGGGCCGAAGAAGCTAAGACCACCAAAGAAACCGAAAAGTCCAGCGAGCCTGCTAAAAAGACAGAAAAACGAGGGCTCTTCGACTTGGGATATGGGTACGGAGGCGGCTACGGAGGTGGTCATGAACTCGGAGGCGGAGGTGGTGACTACGGAGGACTAGAACTTGGAAGCTACGGAGGTGGCTACGGAGGTGACTACGGTGGCCATGACGACCATCACCATGTCAAAACAGTGACAGTAGTCAAGAATGTTGCCGTGCCATATCCAGTGGAAAAACATATTCCGTACCCTGTGGAGAAACACGTACCATATCCCGTGAAAGTGCACGTGCCTCAACCCTACCCAGTAGAAAAGCACATTCCAGTGCCCTACAAGGTGTACGTCAAAGTTCCAGTACATGTGCCTCAACCTTACCCAGTAGAAAAGAAGGTTCCCTACCCAGTCCATGTTCCAGTTGACAGACCCTACCCCGTCAAAGTTCTCGTGCCCCAACCCTACCCAGTCGAAAAGAAGATTCACGTTCCAGTTCAGATTCCTGTGCCACAGCCCTATCCAGTCGAAAAGAAAGTACCTTATCCAGTGAAGGTCCCAGTTCATGTTCCACAACCTTACCCAGTTGAGAAACTTGTACCATATCCAGTCAAAGTTCCAGTTGACAGACCTTATCCAGTTCATGTTCCTAAACCCTACCCAGTAACTGTTGAGAAACACGTTCCATACCCTGTTGAGAAACATGTGCCTTACCCAGTCAAGGTACCAGTCGACAGGCCCTACCCTGTTCCTGTTGAAAAACACGTTCCTTATCCAGTAAAGGTCCCAGTGCCAGCACCCTACCCAGTTGAAAAACACATTCCGTACCCAGTTGAGAAACCTGTACCCTATGCAGTCAAGGTTCCAGTCGACAGACCCTACCCAGTCACTGTTGAGAAGCATGTACCATACCCTGTTGAGAAACCTGTGCCTTATCCAGTCAAGGTACCAGTCCCTGTGGAAGTGCATCATTCTCACCATGAGGAAGGTGGAGATGGTGGATATGGTGGTGGATATGGAGGTGGATATGGAGGTGGATATGGAGGTGGACATGGTTATCATTAACAAGTTACCTAAAGACTTTACCTAACATGTATCTTCCTCATTGACCTGATCTTGTTTAGACCTGCATGTTGTGTGGAGTTCACAGTACCAACACGACGAGTAACGAATATTCTCGTTCATGATCTTTATTTAATTCATTATCAGAGGTACTCGGGATCCAAGCATTGTTATTTTATATCAGTTATTTTATGTCGAATCAGTTATTAAATATTATTCATCAAGCCCCTGGATCCCGAGTACATCATCATGGTCTCAACAATCTGCTATGAGACCTTCGCTCGAGAGTAGACCCTTTTTTGTACCTTTAGCTCATAAAGTATTTTTGTATGGAAACGATATTAAAGGATTTATCCAAAATTATTGCCTTCTTTCTTTGCATCCACGTCCTTTTAGTTGTACCAATAGGTAAAATAGTTACAAAAAAGCGTTACGTAATAAATCAACGACCTTTAAATTAAATAAACAAGTAGCCAACGTCCTTCCTGCTTGTCGCCAGGACTGCATGAGCACTAAGCACACTTGGCAATTCCTTTTATTGAAGGAAAAGGGCCTGGCTCCTTGTTATGTATCATGTATCAAGCTACAATCGATACATTATGAAAGTCTCACGATCCCCTCTGGAGCCAGAATAATGTGCATTGTAAGTGGTGTTGGTAAATAAAATAGTAGACATATCAGCCTGATTATATAATTGAAAAAGAAATTTGCTTATAAGCGAGAAAGATGTTTGACAAATAAGGATTTTTTAATTAGATAGCTGCATTAGCAATATCAATACTCTCCTTTGCATAGTTGCACCAAATGAACCATTCATTAAAAAAAATGTACTTGAAGAAGTACTTTGCAGATCATGACTGTTAGTTTAATCAAAAAATTGAAACTTTTCAAAAGTGATTTTCTAGAATCATGGTTTTATCTAATGTTTATTGTACTTCTGTAGGAAGTGGTTTTTAAACCAACCGACTTTCTGAATTATATTTATTTATAAAGTTAGAAATTATTCCCAACCTTTTGCAATAAATCTTTTTGGAATGGAGAATCGATAATTTCTTAGTGTTGGATCGCTTTGGCCTACTTTTAAGAACGACGGCTTTGCCACTTGACTCACAAAAGCGCCTTACTCGTCCGCGAAGAAACATTATGTAATCGCCTATTAGCGCACGCGACGCGATGTTGAGCTGAAAGTAAGAGTAAGAGTACATTTCGCCTCCACCTCCATCTCCATGATCAGGAGGATCGTTCGGACGAGTGGGACACCGACATCGGATTCTCCCTTCTCATCGGACCCTACTATATATACATGGAGGAAGAACTCAGGCGATGGCAGGAAACGATCTTTTCTCCCTCGATCCCCACCAATCGCCTGCATCCCGTGCACGTAAGAGTGCGGTCAATCTAGTTGTAAATGTAAAGAGCGATTTCGTAATTTCAGATTTCCTCTCTGATTAAATAGCCAATAGAAATTTATCATATTTTCCTATTATCCTAATTGAACGCTTCATTAAAAATTGACATAGAGATAGAACGAGAATATTCCAGAATTATGTAATTTAAAGATTTGGTCTAAAGAAGATATCTCGTTGAAACATAAGAAATGACAGAAAATATGTCAACCTACAGAGGGCCACTTTTTTCGCCCTTTATAGGAAGCCTGTATGGGGCCTTCAAAGGCGAGCATTTCAGAACTATGTTTGCCCTTCATAGGGGCCAACTCAAGATTTCCATACGGGAGATTTCAAAAAGAATGATTTGAAGTGGATTTCTAAAGATTTGCAGTTACTGTGACGAAACCAACCCAAAACCAAAATACTATTGGCCTAAAAACCAACAAGTATTGTTTTAATAATTAAGATAATGAATTATTTGATAAATGAGATTTACGCACGAATAAGTTTGTGAAATACTTTTGCGACTGTTTTAAGTTTGCTTGAATGACAGATTCTTTTATAATAATAGAGTACAAAAGAATTGTACGTATAGCTGATTGAAGATATGATACAACTTCACGTACCAGATTTCCGATTATGTCACAAATTTCTACCACTTTTATTAACGTCTGAGTGATTTAGAGGACAGATTAATAAGGGGTCTACTTTTGTTACTTATATAAATAATGTAACTTCGCAATGAAAGTTATTTTTACGAAAAGCATAAAACGTCTGGTTATTGCGCTTCTAAGTGTTGCGTAAATTTAAGGATGTTTCTGTTACTTTCATGCCTGGAATGCAATTCATAATTGTGGATCATGTAAGGTGACATTATTTTTGCATTTTATAATCTGATGTTTTATGTAATTTTTATATGTTAATCAAGGTGCAGAAATAAGTGCAGCGTGAAAATTAAATTTTACTTAGTAGGACTTTATCAGTTATTTCCAAAATATGTGCATAATTATCATAAATTTTCTCAATTTAAGAAATAATTATTTGTGTGTCGTATAGTTTGAAATTGTTTAGACGTTATACTTTCAAGCAGTCTGTAATGAGGAGCCACCTTTCTCTCTGTGGAAATTATTTGAACTGCTTCGTATTCTCACTGCCGATAAAGAAGTGATGGAGACTTATATACCTCAACCATTGTTAAATAAATAAAAGGAAAAACAAATTTTTAACATATTTTTAAAAGGAATATTAACATCCGGAAATCCTTTTTTCAGAATTCATTTTTTTACTCCATTAATGCCCCAAATTAACAATTTTTTTAATACACATACAAATAATGCATGAAAAGGTTTTCTTTTAATTTTCGTAAGGGTCCCTAATAATGTTTAATTTCAAACTGAAAGGGAATTCATCAGTCTTTTTTAAAATAAAAGAAAAGGTAGAAAAGGGACGAAAGGCATTGAAGCGTTTCAATTTGAGAACTGCTTCGGATCACTGAAGATGATTAACTTTCGAAACGATGTTTGCCATAATAACAAGAGTTTATTGCATACCTTAAGTCGTCAATGCGAACAAATCCTCATTTTTTACAACCTACAAAAGCCACAAAGTTTGTAGACATTGCTCTCTCTGGAAACGATGAGGACGTGGGAGACCACAAAAATGGTTTTGTGTGACTTTCATTGAGGCTGTGTGAATTTCCAAGTACGGTGCAAAAAATGTTAATGCACAGTATGAGAGTTAGATTTCGGTCAAGGGCTTCTCGTTTCACGTAACAAGCACCATTTTTTCAGAAGATATGCATCAAAGAGATGTTTTTCTTAGAAAAAAGTTTTTTCAAAGTTAAATAGACTTTGGTTTTATCTCATAAATTTGTGATTCTAATTAACCAGATTTATTAACCTGCAGTAAAAAATCATTGCGTAAAAGTTTCCATCGATGTATCTATAATCAACTAACCGTGTCCATTTAATATAAAAGGATCAAATTAAGAATATCGCGAATAGAATATCCAAGAAAAATTTATTTCAATTTCTAGCGGAGTGCATTTCGGATATATAAACAAGGAAATAAATACTTGATATCAAATAGAGATTTCTTAATGGAATTCACTTCCATGATACTTCCTATTCTTGAGTTTCATAATCAGAATTTCCCGAGTTTTATGATTATAAGTGAAAATCATAACTAGATAATAATATGATTAATAGAAGAAATTATCTAATTTATAATGGTATATAGGAATTTACCCTAATTATTATACCAAGAAATGTGAGATAATGTTAGAAAATTATCATGCGATTTAAATTCTTAGCTTTTAGTGGCAAAAAAACATGATTAAAAAACAATTCTTATTTCAATTATGTATAGAGAAGTTTATGCATAAGTTTTATATCTTTTACAATTATTGTAATTTATTCCTAAATGCAGGTGAAGCACCGTAATGATAGTAGTTTCGAACATAAACAGTAGCTAGACATTCACCTTTCGTTGAATGTAATATTTGCACATGACATTTGCGAAAGTAAGTGTAAAGAGAAAAGCCTCAATGGTATTCAAGACTAAGTTCAGTCATAACAATAAATCTCACGTTATATAAATATATAGAGACCGAGTTCTTGACCGCTTCGACTGCAAGTAAATGTTCACAAATGTATGTATGTAAATATGCAGTTAATATATTTCCATAAAACCGGAAGAGATTATTAAATCGAAAAATTAGATATTTCATTTCAAAACCATTTAGAATTTGTTCGATGTTGATATTTTAATTACTAATTTACTTTTAGATTCATTTTATGATGAATAATAAACTACTATGATCTTTTTCGAGACTTGCAAGTTGTATTAAGTGGGATATTGGCTCTGAATTAATTAGGTGTACAATCCATGAATAATTAATTATACAGAAGAGCAGAGAATATCGGTCTTCAAGCGTTAAATTATTGGCGTGAGGAGAACACTTACATTTAACTTTCGGTCCGCCAAGATCTCAGCCGATGGAGATCGCGTGTGATTTGTGAAAATTATTCTAAATACATATCTGCAAACGTACTATAAAGTTTCAATGAAACAAAGTGTAATGACACAATAATAGCTACAACTCATTATTTTCCATCGAAACTAATTATTGTTCCTTACGAAATTAGCGAGTTTCTATTACATTTTATTTCAATTCAATTGAAAAAATGTAATCTTAAAGTAATTACATTTTCATATTTAACTCATAAAGTAATTTCATATTAACTTGTTTCAATGTCGAAAGTCATTATGCGTTCGTTACGGCTGCTATTGACCTGAGCTTGAACTCAGTGAAATGCTGAATGTAATAGAAGTCTAATTGATGTTTTTAAAATAAACTTCAAAAATAAGAAATTTTTATATGTAAAAATTTCTTATAATTTTTGCCAAATAAGAAAGAAGCAATAACAATTCGAGATCCTGTACTGAAAACAAGGCGATAGTCATAGACTTCGTTAGCAATGAAAATGAAAAAATGGTGCAAAGAAGTTCATCGGACCACAAATGCAAATAGCAAAAGAGGCAAGAAAATGAATAAATTTCACTCTCTTTCAAGATCGACGTCTGATCTCGTGAGAAGGATGCTTATCCAAGAAAGATTCTACTCTGAAAAGTTTTGCTTGGCTGCATCTTGCCATAATTGGTCGTATAAAGAGTGAAAACCCACCGACGCAAATGTTCAGTCTAGAAAAAGAATTAGCCCCATCTCAACGAGTTCTGTTGCGTCTTTCCAAGTGCTCGTCATGGGACACACGGTACGTTTCGCGAGTGATACGTGATGTGAATTTCTAAATTAAATCAAAATTCAAAATCAATTCTGAATAATTATACGCGATTGGGTGATACAGTGGTTGATAAAATATCATATTGTGATTATAATTTCTGGAAAATGTTACACAGAATCTACATATAGTGATTGAATTCTCACGATTCTCGTATTGCGAGAACTTCCGCTGGATATATTATTCTCTTAATGAATGAGAATGATATCGCAGGTTTAATAATCCTTTGTATATTTGAGTTCGTGAAGTACAGCAATTTGTATGTTTTTCCCCTTTTGGGATCATTAAGAGTTTTGCAGCCTGTAATTTTCATATTGCAATATATAAAGAACAAAAAAATGATTTCAATTTATCCTCTATGGTATTATTTGCTGAATTATTGTTGTATTGAATTGAATTAAAAAATTGCCTCTAAAAATTTTCGCATTTCCTCAATTAGTTTTTAATTATACTGTAGACCAACAGCTTATCACTCTCAACTTGATATTTTTCTCTCCTGACAGGCAACCTGTCAATTAAAAGCGTAATTGTGCTGTATTGCATTATAAAATGAAACTGGTGTGCTTACACACATCGGGTCTTGAGACTTTCTCGAACACTTAAAGGGATTCACTATATTTATAGTTAATTGGGAATGAGTCAGAGTTTCTTATTGCGATTTTACAATAGAGCATCATTATTAAGGTAGTTCTTATCCACCTTTAACGTGAACTTGAATTTAACAGAGCCACACAGTGATCGCTGTAGCGCTTTTCATTGTGACCTTCACCACTGCCGACATCCCTTCAAGGATACAGAAGGTCGAATATATCTACGATCGAGAAACGAATCGAAAAATAGGATATGTTGTCACTCGAATGCATCCCGTGGAATCCAAATCTCAAAATAAAATTGAGCAGAAAAGCGATGTAGACAACAATGAAAAAGGATCAGTCGAACCTGTTCCAAGTTCGAGTAACCCAGAAATTAAACGAAATGCTTACGATCAAGGTAACGAAGGTATGGATTCATTAATTAACTCTATCCATTCTCTCTCTTTTAAATCCAAAATTTTTTAAATAAAATTGAATTTCTCATTAACAGATTACGATCAAGGAGATTATCCAGAAGACCAACAAGCAGTTGCGGACAACAAAGAAGAAATTCTAACACATCATCTTCGCGAGGATGTTGTCAAAACATATACGATCGTGAAGCAGGTCCCAGTCCCGTTTCCAGTAGAAAAAACGGTCCACTATCCCGTAGTGAAAAATATTCCGTACATGGTAAAAGTACCAGTCCCAGAACCCTACGCTGTCGAAAAGGAAATTCCTTATCCTGTCAAGGTTTATGTAAAGGTCCCAGTAAAAATTCCGAAACCAGTAGCAGTTTATAAGGAGGTTCCTTACGCGGTACAGGTGCTCGTGGAGAGACCGGTACCAGTCAAGGTTTACATTCCAGATCCATTCCCAGTCGAGAAGAAAGTGCACTACGAAGTAAAGGTGCCAGTGCCTCAACCTTACCCAGTCGAACGTAAGATACCGATCCCGGTCAAGGTCACGGAGCACGTGTCCGAGCCATATCCTGTCGAGAAGGTGGTGCATTATCCGATCAAGGTCGAAGTTCAAAGACCTGTGCCATTTTCAGTTCTAAAACCATATCCAGTTCCCGTCACAAAAAAAGTGCCTTATCCTGTCGATAAACCGGTACCCTATCCAGTCGAGGTCAAAGTTGAGAGACCGATCCCTTATCCAGTTGAAAAACCGATACCAGTTGAGGTTAAAGTTCCGGTAGATGCACCCTATCCTGTCGAGAAGGAAGTTCCTTATCCTGTCGAAAAACAAGTCCCCTATGCTGTTAAAGTTCCAGTTGACAGACCTTATCCTGTTCATGTTGAAAAAGCTGTACCAGTTCCTGTTGAAAAACCGGCCCCAGTTCCGGTTTCTAGTTATGATCATGAGCAAAGTGGTAGTCTGTATCACGCTCCACAAGTTCACGAAAATTTGGAAGAACTTGGTGATAATAAGGGGTAGAAAGTTTAAGTTTTTGTTATTTGTTTAAGAGTGTCATTTTCAAAATGTTGAAGAATTTTATATAAAAAAGGAAAAAATGGTACGCTAAAATGTTCTAGGATGAATATTTTTAAGCTATTCAAAAAGGCAGTAGGAAAATTCACCTTAGCCAGACAAACATGAGATAAACTTTTAATGTAATTTGAAGTTTGTAAAATCATCATTTGTTCTTAATTTAAAAAACTCAAATTTGAAACAAGCACGATTTTCGAGCAATGAAAGAAATAGAGAGTTGTGTTTAAAATCAGATATCACGTTTCCAATGGTTTGATTATAGATTGTAAAATTCTGATTTTATATACGTCGATAAAATATTTCTTGGAGTTTACTTTTAATATTCGCTTTTGTTGTTGAATTCTTGTTTAGTGTAAATACTGATTATATTAACTTAGAGTTAACTATTTTTAAGTACCTCTGTGTTTAGTTAAGTGTTTTGTGTAAGTATCAATATAATTTTAGTGACGAAAACATTACTTTCTTTTAATTTGGAACTCCCACGCAAGATGAGAGTGCAAGTTATAGCCAACCAATCGTAACGAATTTATTACAACAATTATGTCTTCACTATCGTACTCATATGAGCTCTTCTCGAAGAATTAAAAGGAAAAATGCCTTTCTCCAGAGATTTAAACAGATTACTACCACAGTTTTTTATCAAATTTTCTAAAGAAGATACTTCTTTATTTAATAATAATATTAATGATCGAAATGTAGCAAGATGATTTTAAGAGTGTTTTAAAATTACGAAGACGTTGAAAGTTTAAAGCATTAATTATGCGGTCACGCTGTCTGCGTGAATTCATCAGTTTCTATGTTCAAGAGTCAATCATTTTTTATTTTAGAAATAATAGAAACTTCGTTGCAGTTAGACTTTCTTGTCTCACATAAGGAAGCGTATTTTCGACATACTTCCTCTAATTTATACAAAATAAGACAATTCCGAACTAAATTTGTCGAATCGATCTGATATTAAGTCACTTTATCGCTTTCTTATAAAAATTGGAATTGCAATAAGAAAAAGAATACGACATTGTCTTAATGGAGTGTTTTCACTGCATTATGACATTCACTTGAAAACAGTAAATTATACACATTCTTCCTTGAATAAACTTTTTTAAGATACGATTTCACCGATGACAAACATCCAGATGTTACACGCCTCGGTGAGTAAGATAATAACTGCTAACGACAGGGCCGGCGGAACCTGTGTGGAGTGAAGGAGTACTCCACACCTGGGAATTTAGAAGATATTTCTATATTATCATACTATAAATAAAAAAATTTCTATCACCCCCCTCCCTCTCCTGCTTCCGCAACTCCACACCTGGGAAAAATTTGTTCCGCCGGCCCTGGCTAACGAGAATGTATATTTATGATGTCAAACAAGAGAAAGAAATTTTCAGAAATGCATGAAGTAAATATTGACATCACAAACTGCATTATTGTTCAAAAATTCGTAAAGTCAAATATTATCAATTTTTTTGGGAAATAAGAAAAAGAAACTGAAAATCCTGCTGTTACAAATGATTCGATCGAATGATTTTATGAGCATACTTTGCTTTTCTCATTTCTTGCAGAGTTCAAGTGTAATTTTTTATATTTCGTCTACTGTTTTTCTTGTTAATCACTTTTAAAAAAGAATATTCTTAAATATTAAAGAGAAGGTAGTTTTAATTCTAAATTTAGTGGTAGATAGTGGACATCCTGAATAAATAAATATTGTATTTAACTAACTGGTCAAGAACATTCCTTCAGCAGTAACTTTTGCAGTAAATGCTCCCCAACACTAAAAAGTAATTTCTACCTTAGTCTTTAGATTCTTTTTATATATCTGTTGTAATTAGAAGAGAATTGTAGATAAAGTAAAAGTTATCACTTTGTTCTTATGAATGGAGAGATTACACGAAGCTGTAATGATAGTCTATAGTCTATACCATCAAAGTTTACGACCGTAGCTTGTTCACTTGAAACAGTGCACAGTTCCTAAAAAACCTGGACAGTACTGATCGTCTAAAATGTGGATAATTATCCGAATTGAGAGCCAAAGGGGAGCAACAGTAAAATCTTATTTATACTAGCGAAAGTTGTACTTGGTATAAATAATGCTGAACACCATTCCATCGACACTCAGTTGTTTCTCTACCAGCACATCCTCTACAAACTTTTAGCCATGGGTCATCTGGTCGGTACTAATCATTTTGGAATTTTTAAAGTGATTATTTTTCGATTTGTGAATGTGTGTGAGTGATCCCAGTGACGGCCTTTAATAATCCGAAGAGGAATTCTTATTTTTAATGTATTAGGAGTGAACCAGTGTTTAAATTAAACTCAATATATCCTGTTTTCCCTAAATGATTCTTTTGTCTTAAAAAATAGAATATTTACAAATTAGTATTGTTGCTTAATTAATTGAAAACTTTTGGAAACAATTCCCTGATAGAAAAGCTTTGCGTGTGAATGAGTTGGTATTCTAAAGTTCTCAATGAATGAGTAATTAATAATTTAATAAGTCTCATCATTCCTTGATCTGTGCAGCTGGAGAAGCAGTTTTTCGTGGCTTTTCTTCTTCTGTCGATGGCTGTGATAATACCAGCAACTCGAAAAGAAGATTTGGAGAGAGCAGCTGAGCTGGCAGTGGAAAGAGCTGCAGAGAGAGCAGCTGAACGAGCAGTAGAAAAAGCCTTGGAGGCTGGAAACACTACCTCAACAACAATTACTGTCAAGGAATCTTATTCAAATGCCAGGAAAACTGCAGAAGAACAAGCAGCACCTGGATCAGAATCTACCAGGCATAACAGTAAAGATACTGCCTTCTTCGAATCTAAGGATTTAGATGATCATCCTGATTTTGAATCATCTTTGAATGAAACAGATTACACTGATTATAATGAATCAAGAGGTTACAGTGACGAAGAGTCCAGTAGGTTCGGTGATTACAACGATTCTAGAGGTTATAGTGATTACAACGACTCGAGGGATTATAGTGATTACAACGACTCGAGAGGTTTTAGTGATTACAACGACTCGAGAGGTTTTGGTGATTACAACGACTCGAGAGGTTTTGGTGATTACAACAACTCGAGAGGTTTTGGTGATTACAATGACTCCAGAGGTTTTGGTGACTTCATCAGCTTCAAAAACAATAAGGAATACAATCAACCCAGAGGTTTCGGAGATTACACGTCTGGTGGTAAAGGTTATAATGATTCGAAGGGTTTCGGAGATACGAGGACTTATAAAAAATCTAAGAATTACAATGATTTCAATGACTCTAAACGAGTCAAAAACTACACAGACTTCAAAGATTACTCTAATAACAATTCACGAGGTTACAAGGAATACGATTCAAAAAAATTAAATGATTACGGGAACTCGAAAGGCTATGAAGTTGAAGAAGATTACAGTTCAGTTCTGCCCCACACTGATTATAAGAAATTAAATAATACAAAGGCTTCAAAAAATCCAGAGATTGCACTTCCATTTGGAGACTTTGACTGGTCCTCGAATGATTCTGAATTTCGTCAAGGATTTGGAAGTAAGTTAGCGGAAAGTGCTTTGTCAAAAGACGTAGGTTTCTCTTCCACTGAAATTGATTTTTTGAAGAAGAGGAATTCCAAAAAGGAGGATGAGTATGAAGATGATGAAAGTAAGGGTGACAGTTGGAAGTCTTATTCAGATTGGAAGAAAGATTTTAAGATTATTGGTGATGAACCTTTTCCTAAAGATGATGAGGCTTTTTCAAAAGATGAGGCTTTTCCAAAAGACGATGAGGCTTTTCCAAAAGTCGATGAGTCTTTTCTCAAGGATGAATCTTTCACCAAAGGGTTTTGGGATGGCAATGATGATGATGATTCACCTCTCAAGTCGATAGGTCCATTCTGGGCTGATGAAGATATTTTTTCCAGTGAAGCAAAACAGTTGGAGCAGAAGGAATCAGCAAATAAGACAAATCCAAAAGAGAAAGATCAGCCGTTGGTTTCGACTGACAAATCATCTAGGAAATCACCCATCAAAGATTATGATTTCACTACTTTTACGAGGTCCTGGCAACCGAAAGATGACAAGAATTCAAAGTCGAATTATAAATCTTCTATTGGAAGATCGAGTGATATTATGACTTCTGGTGGCTTAATTCCACCTTACCACAAACGATTAGGTAGAGACAATGCTCAGCAAACAGGATCACCTGCTGTTAAAAGGACATCAACTTCTACAGTGAGACCCATAGAACGAACTACTGAAAGAAATTCTAGGGGATACAATAATAGATCCAAAGAATCGTCTACTGAAAAATATCTAGATCGATCTGATGAATATGAAGACAGATCTTATGAGAGATCCAATGGGACATCTCAGGAGCGATTTTCAGATGAATCTAGTGAAGAGTACAATGAAAAATCTGAAGAATATTCAGGTGAATCTAGAGAAGATTACAGTGACAAATCCTACGAAAGATCCAAGGAATGGCCTGAGGAAAGTTTCAGAGAATCTAAAGAATCTGAAGAACAATATTCGGAAGAATCTAGGGAAGATTATAAAGACAGTCCTTATGAAAGATCCGAGGATAGCTCCGTAAAAAAATCTAAAGATCGATTTCCATATGAACCTCGAGAAGAATACGAGGAAGAATCGCATCAAGAATCCAGTGAATGGTCTAAGGAAAAGCCCAAAGAGAAATCTAAAGATTCTTCAGATCAATCTAGGAAAGATAACAGAGACAGATCTTATGAAAAATTTAACGTAAAATCTAATGATAGATTGCCAGATAAATCTGAAGAAGAATACAAGGAAAAATCACAGGAAACAATCAAGGAAAGACCTAAAGAGAAATCTAAAGAATCTTCAGATCAATCTAGGGAAGACATCAAGTACAGGTCTTATGAAAGATCCAATGTAAAATCTAGTGATCGACTGCGAGGTGAATCTGGAGAAGAATACAAGGAAAAATCACATGAAACAGTCAAGGAACGGTTTAAGGAAAGACCTAAAGAGAAATCTAAAGAATTTTCAGATCAATCTAGGGAAGACAACAAGTACAGATCTTATGAAAGATCCAATGTAAAATCTAATGATCGATTTGAGAGATCCAAGAAAAGATTTAAGGAAAGGGTCAATGAAAAATCGAAGGAACAGTTATCAGATGATTCTAGGGAAAAAATCGAGGGAAGATCGAATGATAGATCAAAGGATAGATCGAAAGAAATATCCAAAGAACGATTTCCATATCAATTTAAGGAAGAATACACCGGAAGTTCCTATGAAAGATACGGAGATGGTTCAAAAGAGAAATCTGAAGGACGATTTCTAGATCAATCTAGGAAAGAATACAAATTAAATTCTCATGAAAGATTCAGAGAGAGACCCAAAGAAAGGACAACAGAAAGAAGTCATAATAGACATGTTTCAAAGAAAGAAGGGGGAAATATCTCAGAGGATGTAAAAACGAAAATTCCAGTTCCGGTGAAAGTTTATGCTTCTCTACCTGTACCTGTCCCTACAACTCATTCGATAGAAAAAAATAAACCTTACAAGCTGGAAACTCCACTTTTCAACATTGGGAGAAAACTTCCTATTGATGTTAAAGAGGCAAAACAACCTTATACAACCTATAAGGTTCTTATGAATTTTTAAACTTACTTGCAATCCCTTGAAACTACTATTCTCACAATCTTTATTCGAAACTTCGAGTTTATACAAACAGTTTCGATATAGTCGCAACCTCTATTTTATAATAGTATTTTAGTTTTCTTCAATTAGCCAACTTAGTTTCTTCTGAATATTCTAAAATTTTGACTCTTACCAATTAGTAAAGTGAATATTTTCCTTCTGTTTGCAGGTTCAGAAGAAAACCTCCATTCCAATTCCTGTAACTATACCAATTCCTGCTCAACATCAAGAAAATAGTGAAGAAGTTGAAGAGAATGATCAAGAAAATCTTCAAGGAAATTATCGAGAGAATCCTCAAAGTTTGCAACATGTGCAGTTCTTACGAAATCTGCATGAATCACTAAATATTCCAACGGAATATCCCTTCATTCCACCAACAACATTAACAGTTCCAAAACCTGTTCTTAAAGAAGAAATTAATTATTATCCTCACGCAGCAACGCAACATTACTTGAGGCAGCAAAGGTTACCAGTTAAAAAACATCAGAAAGTAGTTGTAGATGATCGACTTCCGACGCTTATTAAAATGGGAGTTCCTGGACCCTTTCCAGTACAAAATGAACATTTAAATTCGGAAAATCCTTATTCAGTGCCAGTTAAAATTCATGTTGATAATCCCTATACTATCCACTTAGATAAATCTATACCAGTTGCATTAAAAGAACGTATTCCCTTTATTATTCACGTTCCATTGAAACCTGATGAAAACTCTGGTTGGTCTGAGGCTAGATATTCGAAAAAATTTGAAAATGTTCCGGCCGAAAGTCAAACTTGGTTAAAAAGAATTGGTTGGCCATGAGCATTAAAAATTAAAATTGTTTTTCAATATGTGGCATCATTGAATATGATCTTATATAAGTGGAAATTATTTAATGATCATTTCGAAAACTATTCAGAAGAAAATATTATAGACATCTATCTGGGAGATCTGAAATATTAATTTCTGAAAGTTAGAGTTACGTACTAGTTTTATTTTAACAAACGTTAATGCCAATATTTTCATTTAATATGTTTTCTTTTTCACTTTTTATCAGGAATTTCCAGTTGAGAAACTAAAAGAAGTGGAACGCGAACAAATCGAATTGTTTGCACGTAAAAACCAAATCGCTTTAAAAGTTGATCAAGTATTATATCCTCTAGCGTTTTAGACATAACTTTTTTTTAGTTTTAAGCTATCTTCGAGAAAGTGAAACACAATTGTTGTTCAGTTTCACGAGCCACTTTTTCATTCTGTCATTTCAATTTTTACCAGACTGGCTTGATGACTTATGATAGAGATTATTTTTATTAATTTTTAAGACGCGAAAATAAATAGCGCCTTTCCGTTCTTGAAATGTTGCCGACTTTGGATCCATTTAAGATGTAAACCATTTAAGATATAAGATATTTGTTGTAAAAAATTGTAAAATGTTTGTATTATGGCAATGCATTAGTTCAAATCTATTCAATAAATTATATTTAACATTAATATAATTGTTTAATAAACAAATATACCTATATATATGATAAATTATGTTTTTTAGTTGACACTATTATAACAATATGACTAAAACTCTCCCATCGATTACAGTCGTGCATGTTGGAAGCCTGGCAGTAGGCGTAGGTACCTCTCTACATAGAAAAGATTTTTCACGACTAATATGTAAATATTATTATAATATATAAATATTATTTGAATTAATAATGTTACAAGTATTTGTAATGAACTTGGCCAAATTTATATTGACGATGTGGTAAAAAAAGTTCATAAATTTCGAAAAAAATATTTAACAATGTTAATAACTTTCTTACGCATTGTCTTGGCCAAAAGAAATTACTTCAGAGATACGGTTTGTTAAGTTACAAAAATGATCAATCTCCATTGTTTAAAAGATGTTTCGGTGATAAAATGGCGAAAGTAGGAAGAAGATTAAAATGCAGAGAAGATTTGAGAACAAATTAAAAAAAGTGTTCTGGAAAAAATATATAAAGCCAATTTTGTATAATTATACATAAAAAGAGGACGAATAAAAAATAAACCTGAATAAGTGAAATTTTAAATATCACTCTGATATCAACTCGATGCGAAAACTGGGGTTACATAATAACTAGGAAGTAAGGCGAAAAAATTAATCAAAATTTAAAACCTCGATTTCTCTGTGTCCGTAAAAATGATATGTATCAAGTTAGGTATAGAAAAATATTTCATAAAAATTATATTTACGTAAAATGCACCTGATTACGAGCTTTTTCAGAATATATCCAATTTTGGTAAATTCATTTTTATATGTTTGTATATAATTATTCACCTGGGTAGACTCCAGTAACATTTTAATTGCGTTAACATAAGTTGTGAAAAAAAAGAGAAAGTCATCATTAAAAAGTGATGTAATTTTCAAAAGAAGAACAATTAACACTTTTTTTCTAAATATGGCATAGATGTATCTACTTATCCACAATGGACATTTACGAAACTGAATAACAAAGGACAAATAACTGCTTTAATTTTTAAAATCCGTTACAAAATGTAAATTCCTTTAGAATCCTTAGTATATAATTCCTTAAAATAATTTTAAATCTTTTATGACCTTCACCTATATTAAAATCCCTCAAAGTATATGAAAATTCCATGAAATTAAATAAAATCCCCTGAAATTTCTTAAAAATTCTTCGGTACTCTTTCTTTGATCTCGACCAACAACACTTTAGTTGATTTTAAACAGAAAATCCTAAATTGCAAAGCTCACGGGTGTACAATAAATTATTACTTAAGGCATATTCGAAATTTCTGGAACCTGGACTTGATTACACATAACCACTGATTACTATACTCGCTTATGCTCCTCATTAAACGAGAACGAATTCATTTCTCGTTGAGCGTCTAGGCGGGACGGAATCAAACCTCACAGCTAGATAGTCATGCAAGAGGTGTTTCCTGAAGGAAGAGGTGGGGTGTCCTAGCTGTCGAAGTAAAGATTGTATCCGGTGTCTATAGCGGATACCTACGCAAATTCCGTCTCGCGTGCAGGTCCGTCTTTGCAAAAATGTAGATACGAGTCCGTATACGAATGCACCACTACATGTGAATTTCGCTTTCGAACGTAAGGCGGGAAGCGAACTTAGCGGGGAAAGCAGAGACCAGGGTATAAAGTCGGTTACACCATGGGGGGAATCATCCAGTAAAGTCTGGACAGCGACTAGATTGCAAGAGATCTGGTACAATGAAAATTTTGGTGAGTTTATAAGATTAGCCAAAAATTGCATCAACATTTGTTCCAAATACAACCGTAAAATATTTCTATAATCATTTTTTAAATCATTTTAGCTCCTGACGCTCTTTCTGGGGCTATTCGCCCTAGCCTTATGCGAAAAGGAGGAAGCGAAGGAAGCAGAGAAGAAAATATCTGTGGTGGAAGACACAAAAGCGGAAGAGTCATCAAGAAACAAGAAACAAGACAAGAGAGGACTCTATGGTTTTGAGGGAGGTGATGGTCACGGAAGTTACTTCGGAGGTGGAGATTTTGGTGGAGGTGATTATGGTGGTCATGGCCTCGAATTAAGTGGTCACGAGCACCACGAAGATCACGGAAAGATCAAACAAATCACAATTGAAAAAACCGTCAAGGTGCCAGTACCTGTAGAAAAAAAGGTGCATGTTCCAGTCGAAAAAGAAATACCCTACCCAGTCAAGGTCCACGTACCTCAACCCTACCCGGTTGAGAAGAAGATTCCAGTTCCTTACAAGGTCTATGTGAAGGTTCCAGTGCACATTCCACAACCCTATCCTGTTGAAAAGAAGGTACATTATCCGGTCCATGTACCGGTTGAACGACCCGTGCCCTACAAAGTTTACATCCCAGCGCCATATCCGGTCGAAAAGAAGATCCATTATGCGGTCAAAGTGCCAGTTCCTGCACCATATCCGGTAGAGAAACCGATACCATATCCTGTGAAGGTACCAGTGCATGTTCCAGCTCCCTTCCCGGTTGAAAAGAAGATTCCAGTTCCGGTAAAGGTGCCAGTTGAAAGACCATATCCGGTTCATATTCCTAAGCCCTACCCAGTTCCGGTAGAGAAGAAGGTGCCGGTACCAGTGGAGAAGGTAGTTCATTATCCAGTCAAGGTTCATGTGGAGAGACCTGTGCCTTATCCCGTCGAGAAACATGTTCCATATCCGGTAAAAGTACCAGTTGCGGCACCATATCCGGTGGAAAAGAAGGTACCATACCCTGTTGAAAAGGAGGTACCTTACCCGGTAAAAGTGCCTGTGGACAGACCTGTACCAATACATGTCACAAAACACGTGCCAGTTCATGTGGAGAAGCCGGTACCGTATCCAGTTAAGGTGCCAGTACCGGTCCCAGTACATCATCATGAAGAGAGTCATGATCATGATCAAGGTCATCAGTACGGAGGTGGTTCCACTCTGGAAGGAGATTATGAATCCAGTTTTGGAGGCGGGGGTGGATATGAGCATGGACACTCCGGATACTGAAGTTATTGAAGATTCGAGTGACGATTGCCATTGGAACCGTGAAGAAATTAGAGTTTGATTACTGATCATTTGATTACTGATCGTTTGATCGACGATAAAGTTTGATTAGTACGAAAGAACCCACCCTGTGATACTTTTGCCTGGGAAAGTGCATCATTGATCGATTCGGTGCCGCTAATCAGCCATGAAGTTTTGCTTGCTCACTCGCGAATTATTTATGCGATTAATTAAATTAATTAAAATTTCGCCAGCATGGGAAAATTGAATGACAAGTAAACAAGTTCACGAGTCGCAAACGAAACTCACAGAAAAAACAAAAGATAAAGTTCAGGTCGATTTCAAATTAAAAATTCGTCATAACAAAAATGAAACGTGTATACAATGTACAACAATTTGATTCACTTCAAAGAACAATGTTTTATTTATGTTTGGTGTTATCGATTCTGCAACAGATTTTCACATCCGTTTTTTCTGCGGCTGAGGACAGATTGCCGATTACTGGTGCACTTATTCTTCGAAGATATATGAAACCGGAGAAAGTAATCTTGACTCAATGGTAATCGATAATTGTAGGTAGACACATTGTAAAAATAGAATGTTTTATGTAAATTCTTCTTCTTGTTTGCAATCAAAATCTTTGCCAGTAAGCCTCTATCAAAATGTTCGCCTCTAGTACCTATTGACTACGAACTTTGTACCAATTCCTTCATTTTTTTTTAATAAAACCAAAGACAAAAGAAAGTGGATTAGTTCATACGGAAACCCGACTCTTATTTTTCAGCTATTATATGTAAGTGCTTGGATAATCGTAATCCTTAGGCAGATTTAAACTGTGAGTGAAAGGAGAAAGGTAGCACGTGCTATTGTGAGGAAGAAATTTATGAGCTGCTGGTGTCGATGACTAAGAAAGCAGTTGTATATTGAAGAATTGTTGAACAGCAGTTTTTTCTCTTCAACAATAATCCTGAAGTAATATCAATTATTTTTAGAACCTAGAAGATTTCATAAGAATAAAATAACTTACCTTATGTAAGGGATGTTTGCTGGTATGTGGTATTTGGATCCAGGATCAAAATCGTCTTCAGATCTGAGTACAGGTGGTTTGACCCCCATGAATTGCTCCCTGAGACGATGCCACTCGCAGTTGTAATTATTCCTAGAAGTAGTTCCTCTAAAAACATCCCATCGCCATCTGTCCATTGCAATGCTGAAGGGTAGAAGCACTAGTTTTTCCATTGCCATTGAGAAAAGGAAATTCATGTCTGCTTCACCATCGTCTATATATTTATTAGCCAATCCAAGGGTTTGCATATGTCGTGGTGTCCCAACGCTCAACGCTATCGCTTCACCGACAGCTTCGTGAAATCCTACACAAAAGTCATTAAATCTGATTAATGATCCTTCAGTTTCCATCTTTATTACTTTCACTAGGAAAATCGCACTGCTATTTCAAATCTTGATGACTAATTTTGAGTTTGGAATTGAAAGTCAGACTTAATCGTTTTTGAGACTGTGACCGCACAATTATTCTGGATATTGAATTATGATAATGGATTAGAAATTATAGTTGCAGTTCCTCTTACTAAAGAGTACGTAAAAAGTATTTTCTTCTGTATCATAAGGACATATGCTCTTGATGATATTTTCAATGACCAGGTGCATAATTACACTGTCCTACTTAAAAAAAACATATGTCTGAAGAAAATTTTAAATAGATACTTTCTTCTGAAATGCTTCGTATTTTAATATGAAAAGGTAAAAGAAAATTGTTTGAAGAAAGAGGATGACCCAGTATTTTTCAGTTGTTCTCGGTTTAGCTACAGAAGGATATCTTTACTATCCAAGGCCGTTGAAGGTGTCAGTCAAGAACCTCTTGGTATCGTTTAAGTCTGAGTTTGTTCCAGAGTAAGGCGAACGACCGTGCAACGGTGAAAGTGTAATTGCACCGTAATAAAAATATTTTATCGTCTTTACTTGCCAAGTACCATAACATACTGTTCGCCAGAATCGAAAGAGCCCGTGCCAACTAGTTATGAATCTACCTCGACCGTATCGCAACAGCCTTCGCTTTCAGCTATTAGCTGTAAAAGCTGACGCGCTTCCTTCCGGTTTTACTGAGCACAAGAGGTGCATCGGTACCGCTCTCTTATATAAGAAGTAACAAACGTGATGCTGATACGCATATCAGCAATCGCAACCTTTCAGAGGGAATTAATAATAGGTTTGGGTCTAATTAAAGGTGAGATTGATAAAAGCAGTGTTCTTTTAAAAAAGAACTAGAACCGATACGAAAAAAGAAATTAAAAGTGGATTGTTATGGTGGACTTTTAAAACACGTTCTAACGTTCTTACGTAAATTTCATGTGAGGAAAGTTACAACTTTATGCGATGATAATAATAATGATCGATGAAGACACTTCTAAGCTGTGGTTATATCATTCGAGTAGGAAGTTTATTCGCTCACCTGGATTCGCTCCGTCACGGAACTCACGAGGAAGTCCGCTATATCGTAGAAAGTACTGTATGTGGGCCATCTCATGGTGCACTGTAATTAAATCCTTCATGGTGACCTTCGTGCACATCTTAATCCTGAAAGGAAAAGGATTTTTAATTTAAAATTCAAAGTATAAAGAATACTTGATAATTTCAGATCTTTCAAATAAGTATTTTAAACCTATAATATAAAAATACCTATAATCAAGTCGATTGCAGAAGTCCCACGCAGAAGCCTGACAAATAATTGGGCGATTGCCAGGATCAACTATTATACTTCCAGCCCAAAATTCTGGGGGCATGGCACTTAAATTCATTGAAAGGAAGAAATCTTCACCAACTCGGAACATATCAATCGGTGTAAATCCCTAAAGAACGTTTACATTATTTAATTAATGGAAATTAATTTATATCAACATTTAAGTAAATTACACTAATCGTTTAAAATTTCCGACAAGACTGGATAAACTACTAATATAAAAGAAAGTCAACGTACTTGTGCTAGCATTTCAGGAGTAGCATCTAAGTAATTTTTTCCTGGGTAAGGTAGGGTGACATCAACGATATTGGACCATGATTGCGCCCATAAATTACCTAAAACACAATCAATTATCAATATAATTAATATAATTGATTAATATTAATTAATACGACGTTGGAATAAAAATTCGATTTTACCAAGAATATGAGATGGAAGAGGAGCTTGACCGCTGATTTTTTCAGGTCCATAGAGGTCTCGAAGTTTTCTCCTGACGTAAGCGTGTAATTCTTCGTAGAGGGGACGAATGCTTTCCCAGACTTGATCAATTTCTTGCTGGAAGTCAGGTGTCTCGTACGGAAACATCCATAATTCAGCTGCGTCGCTAAAATCTGTAATAAACAAAGATAGTAAATCTATTGCATATGAGGAAATACTAAAGATAAGTATTTACTCTCTATTTAATGCTTCTTGAGACAGAGAAATGAACTCTAAACTTTACTCTAAAAATTTTCAAGATTAATTATTTAAATAAATGTTGAAGAGATAAATTTCTTAATGTAAAATTGATTTTTAACGAGCACTATTTTTCACATCGATGGCTAAACAACTAATTAATGAAGATATTATTTTTTCTTCCGGATACTTTCACAATAATGAAGCAAATTGCATTCAATATATCGTCTTCAATTAAATGGAAATTAATTCGAGAGTGGTTGCAATTCTCGTACCTTCTCTCATTGTTAATTGTATCTATTTTTCAAGTCATTAAATCTGGTAGTGCATACCATTATAATCGATCATAATGAATTTTGAATAATAATAAAAGACTGGATTTCTATTTAAACACAAAAGCAATAAGTCGCTTTGAAATAAACATTACTTCAAAATAAATATTTACTATTGTATTGCGCAGCATCGTTGTTCAATTGAACCAATTGCACATAAAGATCTTTCATTTTTATTCCACTGTGTCTCCTCCATTCTAGCCATACGTACTGCAACTCGTCCCAATTTCGACTCTTGGCCATGATTAGTGAGATATCTGCAAAAAAAAATACAATATTTTAGTTTCTTGCCTTCTATACGACATTGTGAGTTCTAAATATTATAGAATAATATTCCGATTTGAATATATTGAGACTAGAATGTAGCAGTGAAATTTTCCGGTTATGGGATAAGTAAAATGGTAGAGATATAAGTGTCGGAAGCACGGCACCCATTTCTCGATGATTAATCTTAACATGATTTTCTACCCTACTCGACAGCGAACATTTACTTCCTTATCGGTGAGACAATGTCTGCTATTTGGATCTTACGTATACTACCTTTTCACCATAAACAAACTCCATACCTTGTTTTCTAGTCTCATTTTCACAAACAACAATGCATTAAAACTCTTTCTCCGATATAGAAATTTCTATCCGTCTGATTCCGAATAAATCCGTAATCAGAATAAAGATTCGTCTGAACATCAATCCGAGCCAATTCGAATTCAAAACCATAATTCCTCTGCGAATCAATCCGACTTCAGAATGGCTGAAAATGGCTCGGATTTTTTCGGATAGGATTTTTATCCGAAGCTTTTGCCAGGGAAATTATCTCTCTCGAATTATATAAGGAGTGTAAGTGGTTAAATAGGAGAGGCAAAAAGAAAGGAATTTTGAATGATGAAATACTTATAATTTTAAATACAATTTATTACCTGGGTATAGTCTTAATCCACATCGGAATGGGTCGTTGTAGGCACAGATCGTTGCACTATTGTAAATCACGAGCATATCATTGATAACACGATTATACTGTAAAAATAAGAAGAAATGATGATTTGAAAGTAGAAGATTAATTTATATTCTTTAATTTATATTCATGGACTATCATAATTTTCTTCACTCACCCTGTCCAATTGATCTAATGGCAGAGCTGCTGGTCCCACGGTAGCTAAAAATCTCAGACGTCGTCTGACAATTTGATCCCTAATGTTTCTTATATCTAACTTGTTGATTAACTGCCAGGCTTGGTTTTGAAAATCTGCGTAGAGTCGTTGAGCTTCCAACTGCAAGAATATAGAAATATATAAAGAAAATATTCAACTAAACTTAAAAGTTTAATGCTTTCATGTATATAAATCTCTGTATACGTAGTTTCCTTTTAAAGTGCGTTTTGCGTTTATTTACGCATCACTTGCGATTACCTAATCTACCTTGCAGCGTTTCATTCACTTCGAACTAGTTCAAAGTTTCCACTGCACTTATAAATGGGGAAGCGAAAGCTTTACCGTTGGAGATAAGTTCATTTTATCATTTTTTATGGTATATGCATGCATTCAAAGAAAAATAGTGAAATTTTGTTACGCAATATACAGATTTGTAGATCATGTTTTTAAAGAATTTTTGTCCAAGAGGATAAACATTAATTAGAAATTACAATTATTAAATGAGGCCACTGAAAAGAAATGGAAGGTTTTGAATCAATTGCTCAACTCGAGGGGCTACTTATCACCGAAGGAACGTCTTGCATAGTTGTGGAATGATAATTAGTAGCACGAGACTGACGATGTCTAATGCACCTGTTATGCAATAGTGACGACGATTACAATAGTCTGCTTGGGAACATTTCCCGTAAGAGGCATCTACCCTTTCTTGGACAACGAACGCGGCTCGTGCGAAAGAAATTTAAGTCAACTGAGAATTGACGTGTGCTTTGCACGATCCAAAACAAAGAAGAGGTCGAGGTCTGCACTTCGTTTCCACCATTTTTGCGAGAACGGGTTAACATGAGAAAAGTGAAGAAAAAAATTAGCAATACTTCTGTAATCTTATTATACAAACTAACATGTCTTAACCTTCTACTTGAACAACAAGAAAAGAAAGAAGAGTATTCATTTCAATTTGAAATATAGCACATGGACTAAATGAAATATTTAGACGAGGGGTTGATCACTTGAATTTTCAATGTATAATTTTAAGTGAAGTTTTAAAATTTCAAGGAATTTTAAAAGTATTCTAAACAGTTTAAAAAGATTTCGTGAGCAAGTGTACACCAGATTTTACAAATAATCAACCTCTCGTATAATTTAGAGGAAAATTTAGTACATAATAAATTATATTTAAGGACAAGTTTCATTATTATTCTTATCTTTCTGAAAACAAGCTTTCAAACAAGAACCAAACTTTCCTCTAGTACGATTTCTAGAATCCGCATGTAATTATGTCTTATCTGATCATTTTGCCATGACAGCTAAATTACAGAAATTGTATTGTGACGATTTCAAAGAGATATATATTGTAGAAGGGCGATATAATAGCAACAAGGGTGAGAATTTAGGTAAATAGGTCAACACATAATTACATGTTTTTATCGAAAAAAAAACAAAGGATTTCCAAAGATAATTTTCTCAATCAAGGAGAAACTTTCATTCAAAAATTGAAGTGAATTTCAATATATTTGATTTGATTAATAAATCGATATAAATCTGAACTCTTGCACGAAAGAGTTAGAAAGTTAAGTTAATATTCAATATTGAGTAGAAAAGGATTATTTATAAAATTCTACTAAATTACACTACGACACTTTCACTCATTAATGATAAACATTGACGTAAATTTTAATTTTTAATCGAATTATCGAAACTTGTTTCTATATATAATCTATAGAAAATCAAGAAATATTCATTCTTGAGAAATTATTATCATATGTATGTACAATCAAAACAAATTAATGTAATTATTCTACGTAATGGAACTAAATTAGAACATAAATGCAAATGTAGAACTACAGAGTGAACTCGAAAGTAATTTCAATAATTTAAGAATAGAGCAACTGATCTAATTGCTCATGGAAACTTGACTGACATATAAAAGCTATTTGACTAATTGAACAATTAGCGAATTACGTGACAAGCTGTCTTTATCTTTTAAACTTGTTTGAACCGATACATTGACCTTTCTATGCAGAAAACAGCATCGTGTTCTATTTGTAACCAATTTCCTAACATGCATAACATTGCTTAAAAACAAACTTCAGCTGCTGTATATTAAAAATAATAATATTCTTCCGACATTGAAGATTGTTTATAAAATGCTTTTGTGACTGTTTATTTTCTTACTTAAAATAACAATAAATAAATAAACTTACGGCCTGCAGTTGAGTATGATCGTTGACATCTGTTTCGTAACTCCATTGGGCCGCAACATTTGCACTGCAACGCTCAGTCCCCGAAAAGTCTAATTTTGCCAAAAGATTTCTGTAGTCGACATCATTTGTTTGAAATTGTCTTCGATCTTGATTAAATCTATCTTGGTTAAATCTATCTTGATTAAATCTATCTTGATTAAATCTATCTTGGTCCAATCTATCATTTTGTACTGGAGGTAAATCCAGCTGGCTTGAAACGCAGCATATTAGAAATAAAAGTAGAATTCCGGCCTGAAACTAATATCAGAAACATTTATGTGTAACGTAATAAAATTACAGAAACGATTAATGCTTATTATTTGATTAAGAAATTAATGATTCGATCCATTATGAAATATATAAAACTATATAAACCATGTGCAAAGCTAATCCGTTTTTAAATCAAATTGCATTTCATGATTTCATTTTTCATTTTCTTACATTTCTCCCCATGGGGAATGCAACAAATCGAAGCTTTGAATTTTTCTTTCATCAGGTTGGATTTGAATAAAACGACAATGTTCTTTCTCGTAATTCTCGCACTTGTACGTTTCAGTGCGACAAATCGATAAAACCTTATTTATTTAATAGACCATGTTCTGAAGGTACCAACCAATCATATTCTAGATTATTTTCCACCCCTTACACTAGCTTACAATTCCATTTCAGAAACTGAATTAGGGAAACTTACCCAGAAAGGGGAAGCCGCAGGCTATTGTTTTATTAAGAACTAGCCAAAATTCACGCGTAATTTCCTGTTTAAATTAAAACACTATCTATATTTTTTTTCAAAAATTTCTCATAACAGTGTAAATCTTTTGAAATCTCTTATTCTGGAAATTCTCTGAAATGTTAAAATTAAATTAAAAAATAGTTGTAAAATATGTATTTCATATAAAAGAACCTTAATTGAAGAAAATCGATTCTGTTCTTTTTTTTAACATTTAGAAAATTACTCTATTTAATGAACTGTGAAATACCTATTGAAAAAATCGTTTAGTGTAAGCATTATATTTAAATACGCTTTTTGTAGCTTGTAATTACTCTAAAGGAAAAAAAATTTCATAATTTTACGAGGACTAAATGGATCATTTTAAGAGTTTAAATATGTTAAGAAAACTTTTCTACTATTGAAGTAGTTTTCGAAAAATTATAAAAAGAAGAGAGATAATTTAGAATTGGATAAAATTATTCTTAAAACTGACTTGTAGATTTGAGTGATATGTCTTTGGGCCTCTATAAGGGCAATGAACGAAATTAAACTTTGCGTGTGACTATTAACAATACTGTGAGGATAACGTGAATTGAACAATGGTCGTGTAAGTCAAGATAAACTCACATTCACTTGCTAACGTTGTTGGCCTCCGGAAAGTAGATTAATAATTCCCATCTTTAGAAAGTGTAATTTATAGTTACTTCATTATTTATTTTCATTTTAAGTTTGACAACAAAGCTCCTGATGATTCTACTATTGATTATATCCGTAGGTCAAAAAAATTAGATACTAAATAAAAATTTCCATACTTATTTATATTCTTATTTAACTAAGGATATGTGTAAGGAGTAAATTAAACATGAATTCATATGGGAATTTATAGCAACCTTGCCCCACTCAAAGTGAATTTCAACATCTATGTTTTCTTTCTCCATCAGTAATTTTTTTTTCAAATTTATTGTCCATAAATTTTATTTATCAATTTATTCCCAGAAAGAAACAAAGAAGTGTCTCTTTTATGCAAATTTTTTAAAATAAAAATAGAAGATTTTACCAATATATAAATATAAAAGATTGCACAAAAGTGAAGTATATAATTTTTTATGAAATATAAACTGAGTAAAAAAATGTATGAGCAATAAAAGAGTACATTATGACTTGAATAATTAATGTGTTATAATTTGTTATATCTGGCTAGTAATCAATAGAAAAATTACAAGAGCAAGTTCACATGCTACGTAATCAAAAGAATGTGTCATGTAGGAAATGAACATTCACTTTTGCGTCCTCATTAGTTGCACTCTAAACAATTCCGATATCAATTACATTGGCATGTCACCATGATTTCATTCGGCGTGAGAAATCAAAAAGGGTC
Source organism: Synergus itoensis (assembly GCA_904066005.1). NCBI lineage: Eukaryota > Metazoa > Arthropoda > Insecta > Hymenoptera > Cynipidae > Synergus > Synergus itoensis. The sequence goes on along the minus strand of CAJFCP010000127.1, from coordinate 1,302,918 downwards.
TTTAATTTTTATTTAGTTACGTAATGAAATTGTCTAAAGAAATCAGCTTTTTACGATTCCAGGGTTGTCATAAAAAAAATGAACAAAACTACACCGTATAAAGAATAATATAATTTATTTTCATTTGACTTTTTCTACCTAAGGAATGATTTTTGCTCTAATGTAATTGATGTTGTTTAAAAAATTGGGTCAGCGTCTTTTACTAATCATAAGTTTGATTTTATTATGGATTATATAACTTTTTAAATTAATATAGAAACTAGAATTCAAGGTGAAAAGTTTATAACATTTATAGACTTTTCATGCAAGGATGTTCCTCTTTTCTTGATTCATGCTTATGCACAAATAAAATGTCTATTGTGTAACTAAAGTAAAAATTGAAATAATTCAAGGATTGTTTGAGCTTTGGAAAATTGCATAGACATAATATTAAATAAATTCTATACATAGACAGCATTGTGTTGTACCCTTGAAACAAGATTGCATTGTTTCATGCAAATCGCACTGAATATCGTCAATGTCAAATAAAAATAATGGGTCCCATAAAAGTCAGTTAAATCTCCCATAAATTCATCAAAATTTAAGTGTCAGAACAATGCAAAAATGTTCACGATTCTCACGCATAAACAGTCTCTAATTAAACTTCGACTAAAAGTGTTCACTATAAGTAATTGGAAAAAATTAAATAAGCAAACGTATTGGTACGTGCACTCTTGATGCTTGAGTGATTTCATTTGAGAGAACGTTAAATGGAATTACTATCGCGTGTCCCGAATCCTTTTTATAATACGTGAATCAAGGTTGATTAAATCTGTTTTTTGATGTTCTCATAATGTCAAATAATCTTCAATTTATATCAACAATTGTTGTCCGTTGGTCAGTCTTTATGACAATTTAAAACGAATAGTTGGAAAATGGACGAAATTCTCTAACCAATAAAAAACGAAAAAGATTTCATCAACTTTGGAAGACAATATTCCGCAAAAGGTTTTAATAGACCTTTGAACACTACTGTAAATTCTCAATATCTAATACAACTCTCTGAAGCAGCAGCGCACAATATCCGTCAACTTAAAAACACAAAAAGCACTTCTTAACATTTCATTTTTCAGCAACGATGCACATGGATTATGCGTCATGCATCATAAATCATGCATCACAATCTTCAGAATGAATGGAATCATCCCTTGTCACTTTCAGCACTTAATAAACTTACAATTTGCCTTCGTTGGCCTAGAACGACCACGAAGACCGGCCGGTGGAGCACCTCCATGAGCACCACCCCAAACAAACAGCACGAAAACAGTAGAACAAGTCCGGACACTACGAAAGGTCAGACAGAGAATTGAATCGCACCTCCCTTAATCTCTCTTCCCTAATGAAACTCGAATCGACTTGGGTCGATCAATCGTGCTCACAGTTCACCGCGCTTTGCTGGTGGAGTTACTACAAGTTACTAAAAGCTTCGTAGGACCGTACGTATACATTTATCCCTGCGAGCTATGGCGAACGACACGAGAGGTCATCCATAAAGTGGGGATACACCTGTGTTGTCGCCGAAGAAGTATATGCGAGGGAGTAGGAGGACCAAGGAGGACGCCAGGGATAGCTGAAGAAGAAAAAGAAGAAGCATAAAAAAGGGGAGCGCCATTATACGCGAGACAAGGAGGTGAGGCCAAGTGGTGGCCTCCGATTGCAACACCCGCACCCGTATATTCCCACGTTGACAGTATGTTTCAATGAGGCCTATTGTCGAGTTTTACCGCACGCGTCTTATACTTTGTTCTATGACTAACCTTCGCTACTTCAATCCTCACTCCATTCAATCACTCAAGACGCAGACAATATCCTCTTCCTTCCAACTACTCAGAAAAGCTCTTTATTCCTTAATATTTTATATCCATTTGTATCTTCTCAACATTTCCCTTTTCCAACTTCAAGTCATTCAAAAGCCAATCAGGTTTTCAACTACAATGTATGAGAGATGATGAATTGGGCGAAGGAAGTTCGTCCAATTCATTCAAGGGCAAGATTATTAGTGACCATGAAATTTTCGTGATTAGAGGAATGATAAAAGTTTTAAATTGTCCCCTCATGTTACCGCCTTTTTTTCACTTTTTACTACATCCTCCGTCTCACGATGACGTCCACCTTCCTGTCAAGGACTCACCACAGTTGATTATTTCTCACAAACTGCACGTACTTTCCGACGATATTGACCCGCCTGACACCGAAAATTACTTTGTTTGTCCACCATTACTTCATTCATTTAAATTTGAAGACTGAATTTCGCAAATTGGTTTAACAAGTTCATATTGTCAAAGACTAGAAGTCGAGATTAGACTAGATTCTTTCATTCTTTTATATTTTTATATTTTTATATTTTTATATTTTTATTAAATAATTTAAAATAAAACTAAACGTAATTATTCCATAAGTATTCCTTCAATTTTCTAAAACTTTTTGTTTACGAAATGATTTCAGGTGTGAAAGATACCGTGAAATTTCAATTCGTGACTTATTATTCTTGGGGCTTTTCGTCTTTTATATTGATACTTTCTTTTCATTCAGCATTTTGCATCTGCGTCAATAAGTTTATGAATGACTGAAACCGAAACAAATAGTAAAGAAGACAATCAGTTTTGGAAATACCGTTTGGGGTATACAAATCTATTTCCGAAATTACAAACGGATGAGTAAAGCATTTATTAAGAGCTGAATGAGAAGGTTTTTAAAAATAGTTGATAACTGTAAAAATTTGTTATTTGCTTAAAAAATCCAAGCTAATTATATTACCGCTTTTTTAGACGTCTGAATAAATAGCATGAATCGTAAATGCAACCTATATTATTGCAAATAGGAACTGAACTCCATGAGAACATAAAGTTTTACTTAAAATCGATTTGTACAAAAGATTACACGTTTCAGTGATTCATCGTTTACTTGGCGGGCTGAGTAATTGCGTAATTAATCCTTATGTGAATCTCATCAGCATGGATTAATTGGCTTGTTTTAATGTCTCGTCTTATCGTGCGATAAACCGGAAATTCTTAAGAAGAAAGACAATTAAGATATTATCATATTAAAAATAAATATTAATATAGTGTCGATTTTCCTCAACACAAGTTTTCCTCACAAAATCAGAAATTAAGAAGAAATTATAGGAATGAGAGAAGGTAACTCTTTGAGAAAATAAGTGTCACCATGATTTGAATATACGATGATCTTAACTAATAACTTCCTGTCATTATCTTCGATTCCAAGAAAAAAAAAACGGTGCATCAAACCATTTATTAAAAGTCGAATCATTCATGGGTGATTCACATCAAATGATTTCATCGCAATGATCCATCAATACAATTTTGCATCTTGTTCGTATTTTTGATCCCACCCTTGACCATTGCGACTGACTTAGTCAGAAATTCGATTCAGAAAAACCATCATTATCATACACTCATACTTATATAAGAATTGTGCAAAAAATTCATTTGGCAAACTCATATACAAATATCACTTAAATACATATGCAAGATAATGATTACGAATTTCTTCGTTACATGGAGTAATGAATGAAAAGATTAATTAAACATTTCTGATATGATATAAAGTTAGACAGGCAGAAAGGACATCTGACCACGGAATGGAACTGCATTAAAGTCAAATAGCAAATTCCAGTTATCTATGATACTCATTATAAGCATGCGACTTGGAGCACAAACAACAACCGCGCCCAGAAGACGGCGAGGATAGTCCCACGATGATCTGGAACAAACGTGCTACGTCTAGGCTGGACGGCGAGACCTTGAGCCATTATAATAACGACACTGACGTGTTCTTGTTTGTGTTTGCGTAACGAGTATGTGTGCAGGTACACTGATTTTATGCAGGTAACAAGGGATCTTGCATATTCACATATTAAATGCAGAAGACACACCTTTCTTATCCAGCTTGATCAAAGATGTTTTACTTTCTATATTAATCACCCTCAGAAAAATGGGCTAAGTAAATTTGCTCGATATCATGCAAAAATAACATTCTTGCACTTCTTTTATTTTCTGCATACAAAATGAGAAGTGATATCACTCAGCTATTAGTTAAGAAACATAAATTTTATTTATTTCATCCACACATCCAGCTTGTCTGCGGTCTCAAAATTTATCTTCCTCAGCTCTTCTGTCGCAGAAATAAATAAACGATGTGTCTTTCCAGACATGCATATGTTCTACTTTCAATGCCACGAGAACTATCTTATGTGTGTATGGGTGTACTTAAAACGTAGTCTCTGCAGGTCCTAGACAATGCTAATCTTCTGCAGAGATAGCGAGCCACCGGTCCCACGAACCACGACCGCAAATAGGTTCAAGTACGAACGCATGTAATATGGCAATATGTACGTGCACCGGTTGGAATATTTTTACAGCCGTCGGAAAATTTCTCAATATTTGGTGATAAGAATGAATTTGAATTAATGAAATAGGGATGTGGGCATAGAGATATTGAACCATTTGTGTTCTGCCTGACAATGAGCCAACTTTCATTTTCCATGTCAGCTTTTCAATTTAGATTATTTTGAGACTCCTCAGTACAACAAAAATATCACGGAAGGTCAATCAACACTCATTATCTTGAAGAGGAAAAGCGTTGACGTATACATTACGGTTTTTTGTCACGGTTACCTACCGTGGGAAAATGTCCACTCTTATGCTACAATTATGCAAGGAGGACTTTAACGCTATTTCTATCCTTCGTTAAGAATGTGTTTTCCTCAGTCATTATCTACTGTAATTGAAACAAAGCTAGTCCCCAACTCCGGTGAATAAAAAAACGCTTGAATATATGTGCTTTTTATATACATGTTCTCAATGTCCGGTCCCATTAATAATTTCAGAGTACGTACACTTACTGTACCTCATACTATAAATGAATAAACCACTTACTCGTCTATCAGTGTGAGCGATAAGGTCATTATCTTCGTTACATATATTTGCGTCAGTAAATGATATGTCATTAGTGGAAAATCGTTACCCCATAGTAGATGCTATTATTTCTAGATACTTGCAGAATAATTCAATGATCGTTTAAAATTCTGATGAAACGGCAATTGTCACGTATGGCTTGCATAATTACCAACCATAATTTTGAAAAATTAATGTGACGCGTAAATACAATTCTCTTTGAATATCATGCACTTCATATACATGACGTCAGGTTTGATCGCGTGCTTCAAATAGGCAGGTGCTCAATCTGCACGTACATAAATGCTTCATGATGTAGAAGAATCATCTTCACATTTCCACATTCCATACTTCTTATCATGCAATCTATAAAATACTGCAGTTCTGGATCCAAACATTGTTAACTTTGCCATTTTTCAACATCTTCTTTGAAAATAATTCTTATTTGATAGTTGACCTGAAATTTCTCAAACACTTATTTATTCAAACAGCGTCATGGGAGTTATTCAAGTAAATTTTATTTAACCATTGCGTAAGCGCAACGAAATATTTTCTTGAAATAAGATGCTTCTAATTCTTTGTGGTATAACTTACAAAAGAAATGTCTCTAAAGAGATGTGTCTTCACATTTAATGTTCGTTACAAATGAGGAAGAATAACTTTTCAAGAATGAGAGTCTACATGCTAATTGGATTTCTTTATGACCTTCTTGCATAGAATAACAAACCAGTAATGGTGAGGAAACAAGAAGAAACTGCTATTTTCCATCAGTTACGATGATTGTAGAATGCTTTAATTATCTTAAATTGCAATCATTACTAGCAATATTACACGCGCGCGGGAAATATTGCATGGACAATTAATAATATTCAAATATCAAAAAATAAAGAAATTTTATTTTGATCTTGCACGTCCATGCCGTCTATCTAATAAAAGGTTTGCTTACTTTCTTTACAATGTGTTCATTGCGAAAGAAGGTTTGACATATACGGGTGGTGAAACTGGTATTTTTCTGCAGTATCGAAATCAGTTTTGCATATCTAAATTTGTTTACCAAATTAGGAATGGGGCCTCGTAATATATTTTTCATTATATTTTTAGTATACATGATATGTTTACTAATTACTTTAATTCGATTTTTTAATTTCTGAGATTGCTGCTTTTGTATCAGGTGTAAATGAGGTCGTGGCACAATTTACAGAGTAATTTGCACTTTATATTAGCCTTAAAGTGTCTGTTGGGCTCGAACAACATGAGGATAATTGCTTATTATAAACATGAGTCCGAATAGTGTTGTCGAGGGCACAAGCTCGTCAATTCTAAAAAGAGAGCTCGCAACTCGTGCGTGAAGGAGAAGAAAACAAGAACGTTGTGGACGTTCTGATATTTTTAATATTCCTAATTATCGTATTTTCACACTTATTAAAGAGAAAATGTTGAATAATTGTTGCGAGAATCCATTACTATGATATAATAATCCTTATGGATGGACAGAAGATCCTCGACAAAGTTGATCTGCAATTTTTATTTAAAATTTAATTTGAAACATCCAACCTAAAATAATCTTAACATAACATGTTTTTTAATTATTAAATAAGAAAAATTAACCTGTTTCTGTCCAGCCAATGTGTTCCACGTTCTTTTTATTCGTGTCCTCTAAATAATCCATTAGAGGCTGAAAAAACTCAAGCAATGGTTCAGCCGATAATTTTGTCTCGGCCGTAGCAAGTTTAATTATTCGTTGCCAAGGTGCCGAACTTCCAAGTGACATAATGTATCTAAAATATTTAAAAAATAAATATCTGACTTATTTTTATGCCTCAAATGTTCCCGTTTTTTATCTTCTTAATAGACGCATTGAAAATTTGCACGTAACTAACACCGGGAAAAAATTCTGCTAATGCTTCACAGCCGTTGCTCCCTGCATTTTTTTGCGAGGAGAAATCGCAGTAATAAACTTCAAGTATAAATAATTGCATGCGTACTTAAGAAGTTCTCCGGCTTCCTTATTTCCCGTAAAGTCACAATTATGAAGACCCTTGGAAAAATTTTTCGGCTGATCTGGATCATATTCGTCAGCTATGACACAGACCGACTTAAGTAATTGAAATTGTTGAATCGTACTCATAAAATAGCTGGAAGTATCATGAGATTTTTCTGGAATATAGTAGGTGAACTGCTTCAGGAATTTAGACAAAATAATTGAGAAAAAATATTTTGGACAATTTTATATTCTACCTGATATAGGGTCTATTAGCAATCACGTGAAAATTGGAGGCTGGATCATAGTCCTCTTTTCCACGCTCGATTGGTGGACTTATTCCTTGATATTCTTCTCTAATTTAAAAGAGAACAATGTTTTTTTTTATCATTCTTCTTTATATTATTTTTTAACAATTTGTAAGATGTTATACCTCAGTTTCCACCATTCACAATTATATTTATCAGTGTCATAACGTCTCCTAAATATATTCCATCTATGAAGGTCAAGGACAATTGAATAAGGTATGACAACAATTTTTTGAAGTGCCATTTGAAAAAGATAATTGATGGTCGTCTGTTTATCCTCCGAATAATGATTAAGAAGGCCTATTTTTTTTAAGTGCCTGCAAAAAAACAAACGACGATACAATTCTAAAATTCATCGCACAGATCTCTCGAAAAACAGAATTATATTACTATTCGAGTAAGAAAAATCAACGAGTACAAGACCCTGAACCGAATTCTTAGGCATATTTCTTTTCCAGAGAGCGTGTTTGTTTTGGAGATTATAAGAAAAATATTCTACAGGTATAGTTTAATCTGCTCACGTATATAGGACAAAAGCGTTTTAATTGAGAAGGTATATAGGCAAAACTTCCTAAATAGAAATTCAGATACTTCATTTTGAAGAATACGTGCTTCTATTATTATTAATTGAAACCAAATTGACGGTTAATTAATTTACCTGGGATTCGAGACAATCATAGTAAAAATATCTGCCATTGCTTCATGAAAACCAGGTATAGGTTCGTCTCGAAAGGCAATTGGTTGATTTCTGTATTCCATAAAATAATGTATGTGAGCTAAATTATGATGCAGTGTTACAAAATCAGCTCCAGTTACCTTCAGGCACATCTTTAATCTAATATTACCGGAAATTTGAATAATTAGTCTTCTATTTCTAACTACGCAGCATTTATGTCAGTATTCGCAACTAAACTGCGATAGAAAATGTTGCATATAATTAAATTACCGATAATCTTTTCCTGTAAATAAATCCCAAGCAGATGCTTGACAAGAGATGTTTCTCTTATCTGGACGATTCAAAATACTCTTTTCCCAAAATCGACTGTTTAATTTTGTAAAAGACATTGCTTGGAAAAATTTTTCAGCTTCTTTCGCCATTTGTTTTACCGTGTAATTCTAAAAGGGAAATAAATAAAGGATCTTTATTAAATGATTTAATCCTAAGGTTATTAATAGTTGTAACTTACCTTTTGAAGAAGTGCTGCTGTTATGTTAGGAAAGTGACTCAGAGGAAAAGGAATTGCTAAATTGTAAACGTGCCATTTTTGTGCCCAAATGTTTCCTACAAGTAATTAATAAATCACAATCTTTTCCAAAATGTAACATTTTGTCTACTTATTCCTTACCCAACAAGTGAGCAGGAATAGTGCCATTCTCGCTTATCAATCGACTTCCATAAAGTATACGGAGTTTTCTTCTCACGTATGCATGTAATTGAGCATAAAGTGGTTTGATCTCTGACCATAATTTCTTTATAGTATTCTCGAAATTATATGTTGAATATTCTGCAATCCACATTTCCGCTGCATTTGGAAAATCTAGATTTCAAGACATCCTTTTTGAAATATATTTTGATAAATGCTTTGTGTATGTTAAAATTGTAATAATAATTTTACAAACTCAATAAAGATGCCATATCATTGTTAATATCATAAACCATTTGCAATTCATCAAGAAATTCAGGACCAGTTGCATTCCTCCAAGCCACCCAATAATGAAGAAGTTCGCTTGGATTTCGAGACCTTGAGAAGATGTTCACAATTTCTAATTGAAAATTTATTATCAGTTATATCATTCTACTGAAAAATGTTAAACCTTTTCAGTATAAGATATTTTCTTTACCTGGTAATCTGACATCACAATCATTACAATGTTGGTAACGACAGACGGATGCTTCTACATATCGTTTCTTTAGGTTCACAAGTAGACTCGTGTACTAAAAAATTATGGATAAACGTTATACACGTAATATCAATGATAAAACTTTAAATGGTATGCTTACTGATAAAAATTTATTTTCGTCCAAAATCGCACTTCCTATATTCATCATCTTGTAAAAAAGAAACTTGAGGGTTTCATTTTGAAACCCTTTCCAATCAAAAGAAGACAACCTGTGTCTTGCGCGTTCCAGAAATCTGTTACTGTCTACTATCGCTGCAATCTAATATTTTCATTCTGTAATATTAACTTTTTAAGGAAACATTTGAATATTAAAAATTAGTATTACCAGTCGTTCCAGATTCTCTTCACTGATGTCAACATTATAATAATAAGTGAAAAGTGCCTCCTGATGTTTGATCACACTATATTCCTCATTTAAAACGTCCATAAGTTCACGTGCAACATTTTCTTCACGAGAAACGAGATTCGCTTTCGCCGAGATCGAATCATAAGTTGCAAAAATTATTAGGAAAATCAAGAAGTAAGTTAACATCTCTGAAACAAGGTAATAATCTGCAGAAACTCTGACCGGGTTTTCATGGCAGAAAAAGCAATCGTTTCTTTCTAAACTGGTTGTTTTTCATCATGACGATCGTGATTGTTTCAGCACTTTTTCGAGCAAATGGCTTTTCAATTGCTTTTCGAACGATATCGACAATTCCGATGCCAACACCATAACACACTGATACGGCCGATTAAACAGCGTCCTTCGTATGGCTTCGATTCGCTTCAAATGGTTATAGCATATGAAAAAACCTACGCAATTGGCCCTTTTCCTCTTAAATTGATCTATTTTTAAATTTCTAGAAAGTTGAGTGCAAATTATTTTTGAGTCAAACCAAGTTAATTTACTGTCAAAATTAATAATTATTATAATATTGTCACACATATAGAAATTGCTAAGAAAAACCAAACAAATACATATATTAAGCATCACAGTGAAGTAACTTCATGTAATAATTAATCTATTCAGCAGATTAATCTATTCGGCCCTACTCATGCACATTATTCAAGCTGATCACGTGACTTCCGTTTAACAAAACAAAGATTTTTTGAATCGATTTAACCCAATTCTCATGCAAAAGATAAGCGCAATTCTTGAGAGATTTCCGTAATATTATAATTTAGCAGTAAGAATAGCTGATCTTAAATATAACTGAATAAAAGTGAGAAAAAAATTTTAATTCAAAATAGGATCGTGCATTTTCTGGTATTGTTTTTCTATGATTCATAATAAACATACTTTTCTATTTTATATAATATTAATTGTCAAGGTAATTCAGCGATGCAAGTTCGAAACTAATTACCATCACGAAAAATAGTGTAAAAACCTATTTGAATGCAAGACAGTATTTTGTCCTAAATCATGATTTGCAATAAATTAATACAGTGCAAGGTTAACGGGTTTATATTTTATGCAGTATCAATGAACAGTAAGAAAAATGGTATGACAGCATAAAAAATGGCATGCAAAATTCCTAGGTTGCATTGACATCAATTGTTTTCTACTATATATAAATATATGCAAAGACTACCATATTATGTAGTGGAAAATGGCCACAGTTAATTATTATTTATTTATCAAATAATTTCTTCTTGTTCATGGATTATTTTACCCATAAAGCATGTCCAACACTATATTATTTAAAATTTTCAATGAACATATAGGTCATGCTTCTTAGACTTTTATCATTTCTGGTTTTTCTGTGTCTAGTTTCCGGTATACGGATATGAGCAGAGGAAAACTAACATGTAATTAAAGTTATGCAACTTTTATTGTATAAATCATTAATTTTTAACATATTTATTTATTTAAGAAATTATAAATGGAAGTTTTCAAAACTTATAAAGTATTATAAATTTCTATAAGAATATAATAATAATTTACTGCAATATGATTTCAAAAAACAAGCTTTTGCATTTTTACTCTTTTCAGCAATTTGTCTTGATAATAACACAATTGTAGATGATTTTGTTCAGTGAGAAATTCCCATGATGACTCATGAGTGAATGGCGCCTACTTGTCACGTTAATTGGCATAATTATTTCCGAATTTTGAGATGAAGTAAATGATGAAACTAAAAGTTATGTTGCTCACAGGAAATAAGACGATACAAAAGACTAAAGAATTATGTGAATAAATTATCATCCAATTTTTTCCCACACTTAGGTGAATACGGTCAGGCATTCCAATAAAATATATATATGTATATGTTTATATATATGATATATAGTAATAATTTTTATTTTAAATATTACCATTGTCTACATTTTAGATTGTTTTGTAGCAAAATTATTCATTCGAAAAATGAAAAACGATTTCATCCCTCCTCAGAACGATATAAAAAAGATTACTTTTTTCGTAAATAAATTATTTGTTTATATTTTTTAAATAAAATTAAGTGCTGCCTCAAGTGGTGAAAGTTCTAAACGCTTCGTGCAATTCTACTAGAGGTAACGTAGATAACTCCTAGTCAGAATTAATTTACCTTCTGCTAGTCTGGCTTCTTTGATTTCAATTAAATAGAACCAGATGCCACTTTCAAAATTTGAAAAAAAGGAAATTTTTTTTTTTATTGAAGGAAAAGAATTAATATTTCATATGCAATCTTTCACTGTATAGTTATTTTTATAATTTTATCAAAATTTCAAAATTAATCGAAGTAATCTAACTAGAATATTGCTTTTAAAAAATTTAAGGAAATTATTGAACCCTTGTTATAAGTAGAAGATGATTATCTCAAGATAAGACTCCTTTACTCTTGCAATTATTTTAATTATAAGTAGTAACTATCATTGCAATGAAGTGGAAAGTTCGAACAATCTGTTACACATTAATCTACTTTCGTTTCGCTTTCCTCCTATCAACAATGTAGATAATTCAATGCACGCACTTGTCAGAACGATATAAAAAAATGAAAGTGTCATTAAAAGAGCTAATTTTCTTTCTTTTAACTTTACCACTATTGCAATAATTAAATTCTGTACTCTTTCAGAAAAAACTGCATTTATATATTACAGTATACACTATATGCTATATAATAAAATCATGTTCTATATTCATGAAGTATATTTCTATCAAGGATCTTAGGTCATTAAAACAATAGTTTCTGATGGACAATCCTCAGCATTCGCAATTTCCCAATGGGATAATATTATAATGGTGTCAGTGGTTTTCAGAAAATGATCCAATTTCACAGGTTCCTCGCGAAGAGAAAATATTTTCGCAATACAATAATCACGTGACAGAGTCAATAAATGATCATTAGATTATCATTCTGAACTCTAGGGTGTGTAATCGAGAATTGCGATCCTGTGACTCGGCACCTTTTATGGCGTACGAGGTAGGGCTTCTTTATTGTTAACCATTTATATAGTGACTTCACGCTTCAATAATAGGATCGCCCTTAGAGAACTCCACAGAATTGTACGGCTCTAAGCGTGACATCCATGCGCGCAACTTGAAATAGATAACATCAGTGAAGAATTATCAACGGCTATTTAACGGACAAAAACGATTTTCTGATTCAAAGATACTGTCGGAGTGTAGGCAAATGGAGAACATCGCGATTATATCATTGGATTAGGTCTAAGGAAAACTGGAAGCAAACAAATACTTCGAAAATTTTGGAATCATTCGTCGTAATATTCCTAATGATCCAATTTTGTATTTATTACTGAATAAAGTCTTAAAAGATCTTAATCTTCAATAATTTAATTTTAGGCTCAAAAATATACTACAATCACAAAAACCTTTTCCATAAACTGGAAGTCTCTCTCGATTCCGTGACCACGAAATATAGGCAAATACAAATCCAAGCAATAGGTTGAGTAGTAACCTCTTTTTTATGATAGGATTCAAGAACAGGAAATCGGTCGATGAACGTAAAGCATATTTTTAGTACGAATTTTTATTCTGTAGTGATATTGTTTTTCCTCAGATTTAATGCCTCAATTGGCATTCACGAGGAGCTTGTTAGGTGTGCAGGAAAGCGAGGAATGGCCAATTAAAACGATGTTGAAAAAAAGTTTGATCAGGTGGGAAATTGGGTTGTCACGGTGGACCGGCAGCCCTGTGAGTCGATCGCGTAAACTATGAGGCTGATTACACCGAGCGGCATAAAGTAAGCCGGCGTAGAATAAG
>CAJFCP010000127.1:1233934-1289189 GCA_904066005.1 Synergus itoensis | reverse complement strand
CGTGGTTTAAATTAGTGTAATTTGATTAACTATAAGAGTCACTGGGATTGTCATATTTTGTCATATTATTCTGGATTACATAATAATTAGAGTAATAATTAATCGAATAAAAGATCGTTATCTAAAGAATACTTTTTGTATTGTCAGCCCCCTTTTTCTCAAGTCTATATATAATTATTATTCTATTTTCCCTAGGTTTCATTTCTCGTGACCTCAAATTAAGAAAAACTTGAATCGTGATCGAACAATCAGGAAATGAAAAGTATGCGTTTTTTTAGTCATTAGACCAAAGCTTTGATGGAAGAAGTAATCAACATTTCTTATTTACATTAATACAACAGGAAAAATCATGACTAAGGTCAAAATAGTTTATAGTTAATAGAGTAATTTTTCAGATTGAGTATCAATATATTACAAATGACTCTATCAGATGCGATTAACTGAATTCGGAACGATATAATTAGAAGCAATTACATTCTCAAGACGAATTAGGTGCAAATAATTATCCTAGATCTCTTCAATTAGAAATTCCTTATACCAATACTGATCAATGATCAACCTGCTATAAAATCTTATCTTTTCGTAAGATTTATTATTTCTAATATTTATTTCACTCAAAAAAAAACATACTTTTTGTATATGAAAGGTGCATGTAAAAAAGATATCAAAAATAAATTAAAAAAAAAAAAGAGAATGGAAAAGTGACTTTAACTGTTGCATAATGTTACCTGCAGTGAGAACCTGAAGTCGACCTCGTTGAATGATCCGAATTTAGGAAATTAAGGCTAATCTATCATTCACGCTCTAGCCTTCCTTAAGTGGGTATTGAAAAAAGCCATGAATAGAACTACTCTTTCTTTCTAATGAAGGTCGGGAATAGAGCCTACGTGATCAACTGTATGATGATATTCAACAATTTTTATTTTTTTAAATCAGAATACATAATAGTGCACCTACTATGGTACATCAATATCACACTGCCTAATATGATACCTAGAATTACGCTACCTTATTTATGCAACGATAATCGATTCGAAGAAGTCTTCCTTCTTGTACAAAAAATCGATAAGCTTTTCTTGCCTCGTATTCCATTATTCTCTAAACGTTTGTTCTTTGAAAATTATACTAGAGAATACAAAAGGATAACAAAAGAACTGAACTTCAAGCGTAGAAAATTAGGTGGATTAACTTTTTGCCGTAACAAAATAACAGATACTTTGAAAAGGTTTCGTAGTGTCAATAATGGATTAAAAAATTAGTCTGTGATGTAAGTGAACTACTTCATATTTTTTTCTAGAGTCAATTGAATTAATTACGAGTTCCATTTCTGTAAAATGCCAAAAAGTGGTAAAAAGAATGCACCACTTTCAATAAGTGTCATTATTGTAATTCTAGTGAATTTTACCTCCCATTTCTGAGAAAATAATGAGAATTACCTTGACAGAGAGAAGGGGCATTCTCTGTCTGATTATTAAAGACTTCCGCATCACTACGCGGGATTCTCAGACGGATCTTCGAACGAACAAGAGCGATTGCCTCGATTGCGCTTGTTACACAATTAATTACGTGAGAACAATTATTGTTGATTACTCTCGCGTATTAGCCATAAATGGTAAAAACTAGTTTCACGGGCACACACGTGAGGCATTTATTGTATTTATTTTCTATCGTTCCTTTATCGAAGACCGACGAACCAATCGCTATAGCATATCTTAATTAAGTAAGTGTTAAACGATTATGCAGATTACTTCATACACAATTTCCTATGACTTCAGATGAAATAATTATGATGGATATATACCAAAAGCTGAAAAATTAAGAATTACTGTAAAAATTATCAATGCAAGAGGATATAATTATGAAAGTAGTTATGATCTTTAACATTAATGAAACATTTTATTATAATGTTATGTTTAACTACAGAAGCTGATTTTTACGAGCAGCCTTGAAAATTGCGTATCTTATAAATGTTCTCATATAGTCATATCACGTATAAAGACCCGGAATACATCCAACATATGATTGGTAGTGAAAAATGCACAGCGGAAGTCTTTAATATCTAGACGCACATTTAAAAAAAAATTGCCACGTGGATATTATCTCCTTTTTATCTTTTACAATTAAACGATGAAATTTTATTCTGCAATCATGAATTAATATTTGAGGAGAATACATGCATGATTTCCAAGAACTTCATCTGATGAGTTTTCATATTCAGAGATTAGATCGAGTGCAAGAAGCCTCGAAGCATTCAGATTTTCCTTTGTTTCTTGTAATGCATAAGGTTTATATGAAAATATGAATGCTCCATTGAAAGTGAGGAAAAAAGTAAAGAATGTTTAATGATTAAGGTAGTGGTCTGACACCTTTGGATTAATGCTTCAGAAAATAGAATTTGTAACCACTCCTGATTTCAATGGTGGTATACGAAATGAAGACATGAAGAGTGCAAAGAATTACAATGTGGCGATTAGGTTTAGTAAGCGTAGGACATCAAGAACAACGCAACAATCATTACAGTTGTTTGGAGGCATGCAATGACTCTTCGCAAGCGATTTAAGTGGATCGGATTTGCGATTCACAGTGCCTGCAGGTGGTCTGTAATCCAGCGGCGAAGAACGGAATTCTAGATAAATGAATCCGATTGAATGCAAATCAAGAAAGCAAAGCGTGCCCTCGTAGTGAAACTGAGATTGCACTAGACATTTGACTGATTTTATGCACCAATGTTGCGTCTTCAGCGTGTAACCTTTGTTCAAAATTGAAACTTGTGTATAAGATATAAGCAGAAAACTGTAGTATTCAATTTTTTTGTAAGATATAAGAAGTGAGAAAACTTTCACGTTTTGAGGAACGTTAATTATAAATTAAAGATGATATCATATAATCAAAATGTTATCTTTGCTATTTAAATACAATTTAACTGTCCCACAATTCATGGAGTTTGAGATTTACGAGGTAGATAATTTCTGTAATTCTGCATCTCTTAGAAGAACATAAGTTTAACTTATTTTAATGCTATGAAATCTCTTCATAATGAATATCTTACATAAAAAATTATATGTAAATTATAATTACGTAAAGTTATTCAGCAGTGTTTTTGAAATTTATCCGTATACTCTAATGACATTAACGAACTTAAAATTTGTAACCATGCAAATGTGGAACGGCCTTCAAATTGGACGTTCAAATTTTGACATTATAAATTTCAAAGGTTCTAAAATATTATGAATAGAAATGACAATTAGAATTAAAAAGGCCGTTTAAACATTCTACATCCTTGATTTTGAATTTTAATGAGTTAATATATCATTTTTTTTAACGAACTTGCAAAAATGCAAATTTACCCAAAATTAGAGCACACCATGTTGCCAACAATTTCAATCTATAAATCAATCTTGTCCCTACCCCTTAAAATTTTTTATCGATTACAATGATTGAAACTTCATGCAAATCATAAAAAAAGAATGTTCTACATATTCCAGTTCTGTTTTTAGAGACAAAATAATTTTATACGTAATGTATTTGTACAGATAAGAATGTGTTAATGACTGCTAATGGTTTTCCAAAGAACATCAATTCACAAAGTCGAACAAGGTTTTTGACTTCTTTTGTCATGAAATGGCTCTAAATTACTCTACTCCTATTATTTTTTCCTCCTTCCTCAGTTCCAATCAATTCTCCTCGGTCCAATTAAACCTTTTTTTCTCTAGGCCAAACAAAAGTTTCTCTGTGAATATTCATAGAAAATGACAGCATTTTTATTGTTCTCGAAGATCCTTCAAACTGACATTAAGTCTCTAATTTACTTAGCATTGCATAAAATGTAGAAATCGCTCCTCCCCTTCCAAATTGGCACCGAGATTCATGTGACAAATGACAAGTATCGTTTCTGAAGGTGATTCAGATCTCGTCGCGTGTCCGGATTTCCGGTGAGAGGAGGAGACGCGAGACTTAAGACTTAAGGCCCAGATGTAAGACAATTAGAGGGTATTCAAAAACATTGAATTCGAAAGAATTAAATTCAACCACGTTATTCTGGAACATTGAACATAAGATATAGGCTTTCGGCATAAGATCTGCACATAAGATATACAACACACAGAAGAAAAGATCTGATAGTGATGTATTCACATAATTTCCATGAATCTAAATGAATTCTGTATAAAAAACTGCATGAACATAAAATATTTATATTCTATACGAAAATTCCATATAAATATCGTTAATTTCAATATTTATAATTCATAACATGGTCATGTGTTTTTTTAATGAAGCACTTTCAATTATTCTTTTCCGTGCAGGAGGAAAGAGTCTCTCGATAAGAAGAGAGACTGGGAAGCAAGGTTAATTGTTCTCTCCCAGGGGAGGGCAAGGGTCACCTTGACCATCAAGAAACGGTCAGGACCGCTGATTGGCGGGGGTCCTCCGCGACCTCCGACGCCGACATATAAGTCCCAGTACCGACTCCCACCTTGTTTCAAACAGATCAAGTCACTCCGTGCATCTACCTACCAACTACCTTCAGACCGATCTACCTACCCCTTCTCGAGAGTGAACCAGCGCGGTAATTCGAAACAGTTTACCAGACTATCGCGCTAGTACTTGGCCGACTTGTCCGGCGAACGGAAACAACCGTCTCGCAACGCCTTTCCTGAAGAAGAAGATACTGCGTAAACGCGCAAAAACGAAATGAAGTTCGTAAGTGCATTTTTTTTTTAATCAACATTAGTGACGCGAGTGACTATTCAAGGATGTGTCAATTCATCAACTTAATCGATCCATTCATGACTTAGTTAACAAATTAATACGTCACGTGGGTTGGTCAATTATAAATGAAAGTTTGGTGCACAATCTTTTAGTAGCAACTTAGGAGAGTCAAGATGTAACGGTAGTTATGGATTAATCTGTATTTTAGGCCTCATCTTTTGGGTAAGCTAGTGTATAATAAGATCATCTGTAGAAAACCATTGATTGATAAGTCAATTTATTTAAGTAATTAACAAGGTTTAGAAACTGGTGAATTCATTTGATGGAAACAAGAAAAATTCAAATGCAATGTAGTGTGGCTGACCAGAACTGTCCTTTTCTACTGAAACGTTAACTCTGCACTTTTGTGATATTCGCATTCAAATTCACGATTCAAATTAACACTCACGTTTTTTAAGAAAATTTCAATGGGGTCAAAGATTCCAAGAAAAATAGAAACCATACATTTTTCGCTAAAGATAGCCTCCGAAGAAAGTAGTCATTCTTGAAATCAATTAAAAATTTCCTTCGATACCAAATAAGTTTTATTTTCATTCCAAGTAATTTCCAACTTAATCCAGTGATTCTCAATTTTATTGATAACTTTTTTCGATATCGTGTTAATACACTTTTCAACCAGAGTCCATATTCTTTTGAAGTTTCCTATTTAAGTATTCCACGAACATGAGCACAGTAATTTAATTTAATTACCTGCCACCGTGCAAATTTAATCACCACCAGATGCTATGCTGGAACATAAAATAAATCATAATTTAAAAGTGAAGGAAATTTAGCTATCTATAGATCTATCTATATAAATTAGTACTACGAATTTTTTAAGATATTTTGCAACTTTTTTCGAACTAAATAGAAAATTTTTCAAAATCCCTCGAAATTTGTTTAGTTCTTTTATTGTATAAAATATAAAGAATAAAAAATCCTACATAAAAAATGTACGATATAAAATGATATACATCGGATGAGAACAGTAATTAACTTGAGTACTAGTGCCTTCTGTAATGAAGCCGTCACCTTAACCGCAATTAAAACTAAACAGGCGTCGAAGTACGTCTGAAAGTAACTACTCGTTAAGGCACTTTATACTTAATTGGTTCTTTTACAATGTATAATGCCTAAGTTTCAATGATAGAATTGTGTGACTTTGTAACAATGTCAGACTTCGCGTCTTCATGGACTCCAGTGAAAATAATTGCATTATTCCCAATGATATTCAAAGAAACAAAACGGAAACGACTCCTTTATGCAAGAAATACAGAGAAATAATCGACAGATTTTTGTTTATTACAAATTTCAATAATCTTTCATTTCTAATACAAAAAAAAAAGCATTAAATTATTGTATCCTAATTACGGCTATTAAAATATCTCAAGAAATTACTCACATAGTAATTACACTAAATTAACAAATTTTATGGTAACATAATTGAAGCTAGAAATTATCTTTACATAGTAGTCACGACATTCAAATTTTTAGCTTTACAATATTGTCCTTAGTAACTTTAATAGTTAAAAAATAAGGAAAGAATTTTAATTGACAAACTATATTCATACTGAGAATGTTTTGAACCTAATCAACTTGAAACTTTAGATATAATTTATGACTCCTTCTTTATATTATCACTAAAATCTGCTTTATGATCATGAAAATAATTGTCGTATGGTAAAATACGATTGCACTTGTACATCTAGTAGATTTTCCTTTGAATACCTGATCACTGTTTTACGGGTTCCACTTGAACTAGTTGTTACCACACAACATTAAACCCTCATTCACTCCATTAAATTGAGACGTTACATGCAATAAAAGTTGAAGCTTTATGATGCCAAGATAGAATTTAAACCTTCATTGCACCCAATACTTTAATTATTATGTTTTTCATCATGAGAAGAACATAAATTGTAATTTATTACATATTTAACTTCTATTTCTGCTTCACTAAAACCGTGACATTCTCATTTTCTCAAGCCTGTAATGTTTTGAATTTTCAAAAGAAACATAATTACTTATCTTAATATTTTTCTTGCAATCATAAGGAGTTATATCACATCGCAGCTTTAATATAAACCAAGAATAAATTAAATAAGATCGATATTTCTATTAAGTAAATAAAATACAAACAATTTGTAAAAGTGATATAATATTTTTCTTAAACAGAGTTGATTTACCTAGTATTTAATTAGTTTTGTTTATCTGTGAAATTAAGTAAATTAACAGCAATAAATCTCTGTTTTAATTATCTCTGAGGAAACTCTGCTTATTGACAAATCGAATAATTTGTGGTTTAAGCACGCAGAGTAGGAGTTTCAAATAATTTAATCAGATCTGGTATCGAATAAATTCTTAGTTTCTAAGCAGGTAGACATTTCTCCTGGTGCTGTTACGATCAGTTACAGTATACTTATCACACTCGCCCCGCAGGTTTGGATCTAGTGGAAGGTGTCCAAGTGAAGGAGGTTGTATGTACCTTACATACTGTACGCACACGTCAGGCAAAAATTATGGGTTCGCGAGACAATCAAATGAATCAGAGCGTACTTTATAGCACGTTTGAAGCCAAAGATACTGCACGGCATTTGTGAAGAGTCGGCCTTTCGAAAGTACGCAATGCCACGAGATAAACATGTGGCAACGTGTTCATCTCGCTGCGAAAACAGCTAATGAAATTTATCAAATCAGATGAATATATTTATTGCTTTATCCATATGGTTTTTCAATCACGAGACTAAGCGCGCCTGAGCGCGCGAGTTTCGTGTTTAGATGCTGAAAGCTGGAAATTAAAAACTCAACTGATAAGAATATTGTGAAAGTAGATGTTTTGAGTCAGTAATTTTACTCCTTATTTTATTCATTTGTTCATTTCGATTTAGACACTGCAAATTTGAAGCTTGTCAAAGACCATTGATACGAATATGAGAAAGTAGTGTAGATGCCAGTAGAAATGGATAGTCTCGGTCAGACAATTTTCACACTGGTCTCGCTATTCTTTATTTTTGTTCATTCGACAAATCTCTATTATATTTCTTCTCATTTAACTCTTATTTCTAATATGATCCTATTTTAATTTATTTTCTTCCTATTCTATTAATAATTGAATTATTCTTGTTAATTGTATATTTAAAACGGAATATTTCGTATTTTTGTAGAATTGTCTGCATTTTGATTAATATTATTATAATGGGAATCTTATTAATACTGACGTTCATGGCCACAGAAAACACATTACGTACGAATAAAATACGCGAGTAACACTATAACTCCGCAAGTCACGGCGACTCATTCATAAGATCATGGAGATCGTGGCCCACGGCGAGACAAGTCCGGCTCTCCGGCCTTGCCCCAGGCTTTGTCGATACGATACGATTCAACGGTTGCTCATTCACCTATACGAAGAGGACTTATTATTGTTGTCCGTGACTTTGGGTCACTAAATATTTCCCTGTTTACTTTTATTCCAACAAATGCATTCTTAGAATCATAAAATTCATTTTATGAGTTGAATTATACATACTTAAAATCGCAATGCGGTTAGACAAGTAGAACAATGAGGAGTTGAATCAATAAACAATAATTTATATTACAATTTTACAATCGCTGTATCCTTTAGGAGACTTTTTCTGAAAGAGGATGTTGTTTTAAATCACTAGAATTATTTCAATAGAAAAATGTTCGGTGTGAAAGTCAACTGACAGGATTAACGAAATACACTTTTCGAGTATATGTAATAGACATTCATATTTATTCACACGTAGCCACGTGATGAAAATCCAGACTACATGGTTATGCAATTCAAACAAGAAGTGATCCAGTTCTAACTGCGATATTTGCACGCTCCACAAACAGCTTTTCTCAAATGCATTAATTATTACATTATCTCGAGACATTACATCTTTTTGGTGATAATCTGGTTTTGATTACGTATGAAGCATTAGTCTCGAGACAAGCCTCCATATTTCTGAATTGGATTATTTCATACACGTGAAGGGGCTCGCCTGTTGGATATATTTCTTATGCCAATCTTATGCAATTTTACACAAGAAAAATAGTTTAGTTTATGCCGCATGTTATAAATAATTAGAAATGTTGTAATATCTATAACGTTGAAATCGAAGTGCTTTTATGCTTATATCACTTAATCGAATTTGGTGGTGGATTTTGTCTTTGCCGACCTTTTTTACTTAATTTTATAATCACTATAATCAGCCAATGTTCTCTCTTTTTCATATAGTTGCCTGCATTTAATAAAAAGTAGTTCTAATGACAATACTTAACGTTTAGCTGCAGCTGACGATAATTCATCGTTGCGTTATTTACGTGCAATATTTACACGAGTCTTGCGGTTTGATCATACCTTCGAACATTCTCCAGAGGCTTAAAGGTCCCTATCCTATGTCCATTCCATTTTCCACAGAGAAGACATTGACTGGTTCTGATTACATGATTGCGGGCAAATAAAATTCCAGGTGATCAGCTAAATGAATCGGTATATACATATAATATGCAAAATCGCCCACTTTAATCAATCTCGTTGAGTTCATGTGGCAACTTTTTGAATCCGGTTATTTAGTTATTAAATTCTAAGCTAACATACCGTTTTTTAAGATCTATATGAAAATTTCTACGGATATTAATATCATTTTATCTATTAATGGAGTCAGAGTCAAAAAAATATATTTTCTTGTGCTAGTATGCGATTCCGAAAATAATTGCACTTCTATTAATTAAACGAGTAGCCTTAGATGATAAGTTTTTTATTATTTGGTAGGCTTCCTCAAGGAATATCGCCTTTCTCTTTTTTCCTCGGTCGAAATACAAGAAACATTAATTGAACTAATGAACATTTGATCCTCAATCGAAGGACTGACATCTGTCTCTCAGTTCAATGAAAATTCTTAACAGGGGAGATATTGATCTCGCTTGAGTTCTATCGATGCTTCATTAATAACTTCGACGTTCTTAACACGGCCATAATCTCGCTCGTGATGCCGAGCGTGATTTTCACGCTCTGACGACGTCCACTTGTACATTCCTTATCACTTCTTGATCTAACAATTCGTAATAACTGCTCTTCATTCCTATTATTAAAATTTTATTAGGATAACACGAGTCTATTTTAATTTACAATTTAAAATTAAAAGATTCTAGGATAACATTTTGCTTCTTTGCATTTATTCATATTTCAAATATTCAGGTAATTAAAACCAACTGAAAACTCAAAGGAAAAGTTGTGCCTTAGTTTCTGTACGCTGTCATTTTGAACTTTAGAAAGATTCTAATAAACTAGAACCTATTTTTCCTTAAAAGATATTAATTTCTGAACTCTCTCATTCGAAACTCTTCTATTTCTTAATATCAGTATTGCTCATGATTTCCACATATGAACAAATCTTCTGTTTATTATCAATTTTACTCATATCCCATAGGCTCATATTTTCGAAACGAAGTAACAGTAATAATAATTTAATGATTTTAATTAAGTAATGTAACTTCTCGTTGAAAACCTTCGCATAAACATTTATATGATGACTCAATCCGAGCTTCTGCTTGAATTCCCTCTTACACTCTGCTTGAAAACATGCTATAAATATTTTAATATATATTTTTACATCTTAACAGTTCTTTTTCTAAAAATTTTAGCATTATATTTGCCTCGTTGACTATTTGCATTGACCCTACTTTTAACGAGTTCGGCTACACGACTGAATCGTTCAAGATATATGGTCCACAACGTTATTGGAAAGCAGCAAATTATCCCATCGTTAACGACTTCGAGTACTGTAACTTATACAGGAACGGGTTATCTGACTTTTTCGTTTTCATGTTGACTCTTTGATGACGTTGCCTAAGCGCGACTTAATCCGTAGGTATGTAGACACTGTATCTACAACTAAATGTCTCTTCCGCTTGAATTCATGTTTGGATATCAATCTATTGATATTTACTACCCTAGTCCCAATCGCCTTCGTTAAACTTCTGTTTGAAATTCAGATCATGAAAACGGGGTTACTTGCATCTCGATATATAGTAATTAAATAACACATTCAGAGAAAGTAGTTTAAATTCGAAGCAATTTTGAAGATTAATGCCTTTCAACATCTTCCAATCCTTGAATTCATTCATTTTTAACAAAATAAAGAAAACGTAATTTCAATCAGATAAGAATTCACTTTGAAATGTGTAACCATTAGGCCAAAATCACTTCTCTTATTAGGTTCTGATTTATTTTATGGAAGAGCGTACTCAACTTTCTAATGCAATTGTCCTGTATATTTCATATATTTAATTAGTTTTATTTCAAGAAAGTTTTCTATTTTTGCCAGTCCGCTGATTTCTATTTAGTATTATAAAAATTGATATGATAAAGGGTGTTTTTTCTAGATGCACGATAAAAGATGCAAACTGATATTTCCGACAGGGAAGGCAGAGTTGAATCAGACTCTCGCTTTCACTAACTCTCTGAATTTTCAGTGAGATTACTTGGAAATGAAGCGCCTACGCTCTGATCTTTCAAATGACGTCCTGTGTGATTTAAAATGCGATTGTGGCGTTATGTCATTAGTGATTTGGTATTACATCAGTTATAAAATACACCTGTGGTCCCAAAAAGAGATTTTATGGATTACTCGAATAATAACATCGAATGAAATGAAAGTTCTCTTTAAAAGATTTTAAACTAAGTATTTTTTGTACAAACAGTTTTGTTAATTCTATTACCACACATTTTTATGCCCCTGCTAACAACTTTTTTGTGCAATCTGTGAGCTAAATTGTTAAATCATGATTTTACCGTAAAAATAACTGTACAGAACATAAATTATTTTTTAAGCGGGTAAATTCCGTTTCTGGGATTGGAAATAGCTGCAAGTCGATTGCTGCAATTTTCAGGTTTCATGCGGGTGGAGTGTTTATAAAAAATTGATAACAACTGGTTTACTTTCGCCTAAATTCACGTAATATCTAATCTATAACACAAAATTTTCCATATTGTCCATTCCCCAATTCATATTGTGAGCTTTCAGATGACTTCAACAATTTATGTCTTTATGAAACTCAATTTTTATGAAACTATACGGTTCGTCTTCCCAGAGGTTTCATTTTCCCTTCCCCGCGAAGTAATTCATGTCTTTTACATGAATGCACTGATAATTTATTCCATAACTGTAGATCAAGTCAAGGAAGCTCAATAGCTGCAAGTTCTCGCCTTGTATCGGATTAACAATGATAAAATTACACGTTACACTCAAATAGGGAGAACAATTTAAAGGCTGTCGAACGCAAAGTACGGTTACCGAATCCGGTGGTTTAGATCAAACCGATACAAGTAACACAGCAAGTTTAGAGACCTGAGGTATAAAGGTGACTGCGGGTGCTTGATCTTATATAATTGGTGGCCTTTCACAAAACTTTTAGCATTTGGAAACATTTTCTGACTTCAATATCCTGTTTTACTTATTTGATAAGTATTACTCATTGAAATGAAACGTGTATGAATAAGTTTTCTCTCCGATTGTATAGCATGCTTCCTTCTCAACTATGTATATGCGCTTATAGTTTTTAAATATTTAAATCTGAAATAATTCAAGTCATTAATTATAAAAATTCACAATCGGTGAGATTAGGCATGGCCGACTTTCTCGTATTCACCATTTTCGCAACGTTTCTTCTATTGCACACATATATGTTCCCCAACTGAATTTCTAATGATGATGCCCAGTCTTTGAGTCCTGAAAATAAATCGAATCGAGAAATCGCAAATTCAGTAGCTCTACTTGTCGTATATGTTTGCATGATTTATTGAGACGTCACGCCAGAGCTATTTGGTCACGGAAGGTTTAATTTACATCTTATAATAAGCATTGCTTGCGAGTAAATAGGATAATTATGATCATACCATTTTCAAACAACGGGTTCGTTATTCTCTAAATCTATATGATGTATCAACTCATTTAAAGGCGGATTTACATAGTATGAACATTTTACAGAATGTAGAGTTACTTATTACACATGTTAAATCATAATTGAATTAAAAATAATATTAAATCAATCATTCTGCATTCAGATATTTACGTTTCAATTAAAGTCTTATTAGAAGTCACTTATCAAGTTGTAAAATCTTGCAGCATAGCAAATGGCATAGAACAGTTCTGTTGCAGAGCCGCTTTACTAATATTAATAGGGTAAAAGTTCAATAAGCACGTGCGGTTTCACTTGACGCTACGCGGAAGTCCGTCCGCTTTTGATTCAGTACAGAGAACATATCTATTTATTCTATCAGCTCAATGTCGGTAATTACCCGCAGCATTGCATTAACTGAAAGGCCTCATTTTAAATTTATTTTAATATTCCACCCGTTTTCATCAACTGTCTGTTGAACAATCGAATCATAATTCCCGGATATGATGCATAAAGATATCAATAAGTGCATAGATAAATAGACGTAAACGGAACTAAGTATGGAGAGATATGCATCCAAGTTGAGAGATTTCTTAAACAAACTTGGCGCAACTAACTTTTATTTCTTGCGACTCGATATGATAACCATCGACAAATAAATTTATTCTACAGCTGATCATTATTTATTTAAATGTAATGAAGAAACAATTATCTCGCACAGATGAAGCATTTTGATGATATGAATAATACATTTCTTTTGGCATACGAATTAAAATAATTTAGCTTGTGGAAATGATAAAATTTGTAGTGGGAGATATTATCAGATATTAAAATGCATTAACTCGTCTTTCTATGATTAATAAGATGTTAGCAAAATATCGCGACGGTATAATCTCAGGTCACGGTGATCGCACATGTGTGTCGCACAACGTGGGCGACCTTGCGCATTCGTGCCTTTATAAAAGAAGTCATGTTAATGCTAAAAAACAGAAGCAACAGTTGTAATTTTCTCCGATCATCATCAGATGAGACTCATCAGTCAATCTGTCAAACTTATTGCGTCAGAGTAGCTCTTACCAATATACATCAATAATAACTAAAGGAATCATGTCAATGCAAAAATTACAAATAATCTTACTAATCCTATGTTCATTCGTTCGCAGAGATGCTAATGCTTTTATGCAATTATAACTCTGCAAATGTAAATGATATTCCTCAGAACTCCATTTGAAGAGCCTAAAATTGTTGAAATCTAAATTGAAGTCGTGTAATTTTTTGTCTTTTGTATTTGTATATAAATTAATTGTGTATTTCCTGCGTTCTGCAGCAGGCGTATAATAATTTTGCTGGTTATTGCGTGACAAAGGGTCAATTCGTTCTCGTAGGTCAGTTGTAAAAATGTGGCGATTCTAATTAAAGTTAGGGAGACAATGAGACTTGACTTGAGCACGAGACCCGCTATGGTCTGACAACAAGAAACGTGAAAGTCTATTCCCGCGTAGAGCACGCCGAAAAATCGTGATAGTGTTCACGTAAGCCACCGGATACCTTTGGATGTCAATTAAACTCGCGAAATTCGCTGCCAGTAACATTTGTATCGTTTTTTCTTTGATGCACGTTTTCCCAGAACTTTTTGTCGATCAGCAGGATAATGCGATCCATAAAATTATTTGCAATATTCTTATTCACAAAGGTCACGAGTCCATAATCGCGGAAAGTTTCTTTCTTGACTTCTATGTAGGTACACGCGTATTTTAACAAGTCCTTTTTTATCCAATATTTCGTACTTCGTATCAAAAATTCTTTGCGAAATGAATAAATAAAGTTGGAAAAAACTAATGAATGGATTGGAAAGGTTAGTTTCTTAATCTTGGGTTAAAAAGATCTATTTATTAGAGAAAGAGAGAAGTGACAAAAGGTTATTAAATTCTGAGATAGTCAACATTTTAAGTATATGAAAACTTGAGTAGGAGGTGGAAATTTTATGTTTCTTAAAACATTTCAGTTTCGTAATTCTTCTATCAGAAGAGTGTAAAATGTAATTCATGTTTAGGTATAAGATCCTAAACACTTGATAGGCGTGACTAAGGTTTCATTAGTTATCTAAGTTGTTCCATCGTTTCATCAACTTATATAACAAGCAGGTAAATAAATATTTTCTCGTACACGGTGATGATGATACCTTCTGAAATTTATGTTCGAAATCACGATTCGAATTTCTAAAATCGCTGTGATTTATGATGCGAAACTGGTTTATGCTCATCTTTCTTTCTCCTTTCATTATCTGATGCCTTTTACTTTAAATTCTTAAAATTAGAAAAAAAATCAAAAGTAGTAAACAATTATCGATCTACTTTACATGTATTTACGTAATATGAATGCTATGAAATATAGGTCCTTGTGGTACACATGGCCGCCTTTGTTTTGTCTTCAGAACATACATAATATCGCCTAAAACAGATTTATGTGAGATGGAAATCTTGTACCAATCTTTTGTTGGCGCATTTAAAACAATATTCTACACACATTTTTACACGCCTTATACATAACGTTATAATGTAGTGGAATCGACTAGGAATGGATGCCTTGCAAAGCTATTAATTATACCTTCAAGATGCTTCCGGAATGATTTCTTCCACTTCATAATAACCTCTTACTAGGCATAACAGCCGCTTCCGACACTCCATTACAATCTTTTCCGGTTTATGTCGATTTGTCAGCCGACAGTAAATCTTCAATGGAAAAGTCTTCACTTGTATTAATGTCGATTCATCCACCTAGAAAGTAGCGCTTTATAATTATTTTTGAATTGAAACAATAATTTCAGAGTCATTAATACGAACATTCAACCATCAAAGACTAATGAACATGATTTTTTTCATTTTTCAGATTACCCTAGTCGTATTTATTTTGGCCCTCGTTGCCACAGTTTTCGCTCAGGACTATAGTCAACTATTTTCCGGTTTTGGACCATACCTTCGACTCACTTCAGGAATGAGGGATCCAAGGTCAAACACAGGTAAACTATTACCAAATAATCATACCATAATTACATTTTTTTCGCGAAATTGTATAGAGATCTAAATGTCACAATTCAAATAGGAAATTTGTCACGTGGTAACATTATAAAAGAACCTTTCACAATCTGTTGCCCCTTTACATTCTTACAACAGTTAAATTGTTATTCGTCAAAACCAGATCGATTTTCGATTACCGTGAAACGTGCAGCACGAAGTATTTGATCGCGGCGCCTTGAGACGTTGTACCTAAGATAGGACAATACAGGGACACCGAAAGGAGAAAAAAACTTATCTCACATATTTTCAATAACCCCCCCCCCCCCCACAATCTCAGTTTATACACGCTCGCGTAATATCGTGCGTGACTTCACTATGAACAGTTGTTCAACGTTATTCAATCATACATACTCATGAACGACCTCTCGCGTAATCATATAATCTCATATAGGCCTGAGAAGTTCACCAAGCAACAAAAGTAAGAGCACGTGACTTTACTGCAATATAAAGATATAGACGCATAATTTTCATGCCTGTGACATTGTCATATGTGCACATATGACCAATTTTGTACACATCTTTTGTGCATTTAAAAATTTGTCAGTGCTTCTGCAGATTGCAAATATATCTTAATATATGCCTTTGAAACCTTTTTCCTGCACCTCGAGAAATTAGCTGACTTCAATTGCAAAACATAAATAGTGGCTGCCACTTGTTTTGCAAGAATTTAGGAACATGATATAAAACAAATGCCGCTTAAAGCTCAAATATATAGTTTATCGTGTAATTTGCTCCTGTGCGAGTATGATTAACGACAATTGCTCTTGCTCTACTTAAAAATTAATTGTTACTCGAACTTCCTATATACGAAATAAAACTCAAACTTCGCAGCAAAGATCAAATGAAATTTCGCAATTTAATACCCAGTAACTATGACTGTTTCATTAAATTTTATGATAAAAACAGATTGATTAATCGTTTTTCATTAACTTTATTGAGTACTTTTAGCATTTCTCTTTTTTATGAGTAGTCTTTCTTTTGTGCTACGATTTACTTGACTACTCAGCAATTTACAATAAATTAAGAGATGTTACAATATCTGATATAGTATCTTACAATTTGCTAATATTTGCTAATGGACAATCATAACTTGGAGATTGTTTTACACTTAACCGTAAATACTGGAACTGTATCTTTTCTCAGATCACAAATGGCAAGTCGTGACGATGCTATTATGGAACCAATAAAATTGATTATTCAGCCAATATCAGTTTCAAATTATTACAAAAGCATCTACAAATAGGAGTTAAGTACCGATAATTAATACAGTTTTGTGTAAGTCGAGATTTATCGTCAGATAATCGATCGATTTTCAAGTCAATTGCACTAAAATGAGCTCGACACCCACTGACTGTTTATGTTCTCGTTGGATCGACTCTAGAAATTTGCAGCCTCGTATACCGTTAAATACCATTGTTTTGAATCGTGTAAAACGAATTGCACGAGATCGTGCTTTCTCTCTCATTCACACACATTAAATTTCTTAATGTATAATTTTTTTCTTTGTTAGTAGTTGTACAATCAGAACAGCGCGAAAAAACTCGAATTATCGAAAAATGTACATTTCCAATGTTGTACCCAAGCACATAAGTGAAAGCATGTCGAAGAAATCGTTACATTTCACTGCATTGTTTATAATTTTTAATATGAGAAGCAAATATTCATTTAAATGCAATCACTACATAATTAATGCTCTAAGATCTTGCATAATAAATACATGTATGTTCTTAGGATAACTGTTTTTGTTATCTTATCTCATAAAAAATCGTGAATAAGTTTAATCAATTAATTTTAAATAGTATTTAGCAGTTTAATAAATTATCCGTACTGAAAGTAAGCATATATTCTTGTAATACATAGTTTTATGAGATGCATGTTTGTAGTTCAAGATCAAATGATTCATTGAATGGAGATTTAAATATCTGATTAGATGAATGAAGATTCAAATGATATCGACTGATATTATCCATGCAGAAATTTATCTGTAGGTGAATAATTATAACTGCATAGGAAAGAATCTTGAAACTGACGCAACAAGAATGGCAATGACATGAATATTGTTGGTAGAAACAGAGCAAATGTTTAATATCAATGTTCTGCCTACTAGTTTCAAGATGTTTGCTCTTGAACTTTTGATTCGAGTTCGATTTTACGGTCCAATTCTCATAGAGAAACACGTCACTTCAAAACTGTTCAATGTTTCTACTGCAATGAGTTGCATATAATACATATAGATTTTATGACTGAATAGAAAATTGTATGCTTTAATAATTTTATTATGAACGAACTTATTCAATGGAACTTTTCCATTGAAACTAAAAATAAACTCTAAAATTCAGATTGCTTTTAAGAACTCAATCCATTCTCAGTGAATATTTCTCATTGTCAGACGAAAAAAAAACTGTTCAAACAAGTGAATAAGTGCCAATTACCGAATGCCTTATATGTTAACTTCGATTTCAAATTATCACAATTCCTTACAATTTGAGCTAATAAGATACTTCAAGATACTTTGAAAGTAACGAAATAATCGATTTCCGAACCAATAATCCAATCTCGACCCTGGAAATATGCGATCGTAGGTCATTGAGGATCAACGACCATGAAGGCTACTTTTTATGAAATGATTTCATGATCCACATGAAATTCCAGAGTAATTATTCTAGCTGTGCGAAACTTATGGTAAATTCAGTGTTATGCGCAGCGCGAGAGAGGAAATATCAGTGCATGCAAGCGAATGGATAACCTGTTCTATTCGCGAATGTTAATCGTCGATTGATAAAGCTCGATTTCGCCACTTGCAATAAGAATTTAACGAGCCTGTAAAAATTTATCCTGAAAAGTCGATTTTTTTCAGTCCTTTTTGCTGAAGGACAATTTTATGATATTTCTCAACTTTTTTCAGGTCCAGTACTCTTTCCTCCTGGACCAGAATCGAACCCTGCAGAGACGAGTGGGGTAATAGTAGGCGCCAGCGGTTTTGGATTTGTGCCACCCAACTCAGGTAAAGCAATAATTGGAAATCCAAAGTGAGGAAAACATCTTGGCAAAAATCAACACTCTGTAAATAAATGGACAAGCAACGCCTCCCTTAATACTGGATGGCCTGCGCATTCATCGACACGCAAAATCCTTCCAATGCACGCGAATTCATTCCTTACATCCTCATTTCCATGCATCCACGCATCTAACTTATCAGTGAATAAACGCTATATTTATGTTAAATAATTGACACGACTTACTCTTACCAATCCCCGGGTGATTTTTGGTCACGGCGAAGAAACACAGAACACGATTTGTGAAATTCGTTAAGGTGAATGTGGCTCTGGGTTTACATACATAATGAATGTTCGGGGAAGAAAAAAAGGCATGATTTTTAGGTAAGTTATTCAATTGAGGTGGTTGAGCAAATTTTGAGCCCTACTTTCCTTTTCTAAATACACGACACAGTAATTCAGATGCGATCTTGCAAATTTCGTAAAAATTTATTTATTAGAGTTCAAGCGAAGGTCAGGGAAAGATTTTCGCAATTGGCGCTGTACCTTGATTCTAGAAAGTCAAGCAGACAATGCTACGAACTCTGCATTTTTGAAACAAAATTATTTTTTATACAAATATTGGCAGAAGCAACAATAAAATATTTTCACTTTTTATACGGAACCATGTACAGAAAGAAGAATAAAATGTATTTATACACTTTTCCCATCCACATATTCCTGTGTGTTAACATTTTTTTGTCGGAATCAGTAGCATGGCTTTTTCTGATTCCTTGAGTGACTTTCATCACGAAACTTCTCAAGTGTAGAGAGGTTGTAATTAACAAAGGTATAACTGAAATTTATTGATTCGTAAACTAGTCTTACTAACCACAAGATTAATACAGAGTGTGAAGGAATCGACTTTAGTGCATTTCAAGACAACAGTTTATTATCTAAGGCAACAATTATTTTTTATTTTCTTATCATTATGCAACTAACGATTGCATAGAGACAATGCTGATTAATTGTAGCATCCAGGCCATTGGTAGTTTTTAGTGCTAGCCAGAAAAAGTAAAAGTGCATGTATAACTTTCTTAATTCTTCGGATGCTCAAATATGCGAAAAATATTTAAATTATTGGGGCTTATTGATTAGTAATATCTCTGACTGATTGACTATATGAGATTAATTGAACTTATTTGCATTAAAGTCTTACGACAGCAGGTAAGTCAGATTTATAGTAATGGCAGGATTTCTCGCCGTAAAACTTTATGAGACCACCTTCTATAAAATAAAATTTCCCGTTACTCATTTTTTGGGATTAAGGTAATCAATTTCGTTGGATATTTTTTACCCATACAGTTTTAAGATCTAATTTTTCCAAATGGAACTTATGACTATAAATAGAGACTGGAAGATGAAGAAACCATATTTTCTCTATAAGCTCAAGCATATGAAATTGATTTACTCTTGACCGATAAAAATTGCACACCTTCGTTGTAAATTTTCACGCACAATCATCTCAAGTAACCTTTGAAGTAATTGTAGAAATATGTATTTATGATTCAGAACGAGCATTATAAAGGGAAATATGATATAGTTTACCAATCTAAAGAGCACTCTCCATGTTACGCGGAAAAGTATAATATTCCAGGTAAAATAACGACTAAAGAAATTAGTACTCTCGATGTGAATTAGATATCCAATATATAATCACTGGACAGTTTCGCAGAAATGACATGTACTGGAAAACTTTATAGTTATTAACCTTTATGAGAATAATAAATGCAATCATCTCAGAAGCGAATTGAGCTAAGATTAAAGACTCATTTTCCAGGTTTGAATTCATAACTTGTTATAGAAATTTTTAAATATCGGTTTCGGATGAATCTGTGTCAAGTTACGGAACTTAATCCCAGGGGCCGAATCGGAATCCTTGATCGATAAAAGATCCTTGAAGGATCTTTGAAATTCGAGAGAATAAGGAAAAAAATACCGCTACATGTATAGGAAATTTGTTTTGACCCTCGGGGCCTGATACTTCCTCCTTCCGTGGCAATTATTATGACTAGACATACGAGTTACTCAGAGCCAGGTGTCTGAGAGATGGGAAGATTCAGCCTTGATCCTTCTCCAACGTCTTGCCCCTGCCAATCCTCATCCAGGCTCCTCTCTCTCTCTCTATCTCTCTCTTTGTGCAGTGAAAGCGCATTCTCTTGATTCGGAGACCTCGGTTCTTAAACTCGTTTACGCGTAACCTTCCTTATACAATATACATCGACTGGTCACGTAACGCATTACGAGGTCATTCCAATGCGTGGCAAGGTTACGTTTTGATCTCTCGACTACCATCTAAAGAACCTCAGGATCAACGATCTTCGAAAGAGCCGGGTCAAGTTCATCCCGTGTTGCATCTGTCAAGTTCACTTTTTTCATATCGTATCAACTTCTTGGAGACATCGCAAAATTGCGAGGGGACTAGAAAGAATAACAAATTACGTAACATATTAAAGGAAGGTTAATGCAATTTCTAGAAACAAAATATATAATAGAGGGGGAGGTGTAACATCCCGGGACGCTAATGAGTTAATCATTAAATTACTGATTCTTCTCAATGCATTTCTGAAATCTTGATAAACCCCTTAAAATATCAAAGAATACGTGAAAATCTTGACAATCCGTCGAAATCTTCTAAAATCTATTAAGTTAATAATAATGAATTTAATCATTTAACCGGAAAATCTATTAATGCCTAAAACCAATAGAATCATCCAATTTCAAATGCTCTTTTGTTTCAAAACGGATATCCTCTTAGGCTCAAAAAACTTCTGGATTTCTTTGGGTATTAAGTTGTGATTTGTCGGGAAAGTGACGATGCATGAATATAAAAGTGATGACAAGAAAAGGCCAGGGCAGGAAATCTGATAGAGAATGACTGACGTCCTTAATAATTACACATTACTTTGTTTGAGGCCAACTGCATTTTAGTGTAAACATTTCTGACAGTTAATAACAGCCATTAAAAATTAGAGTTGAAGGAATTTAACCGCACAATTGTAGTACTTTCAAGTGTTATTAAATAACACTGAATATTCGTTTTTTTACATTATACTTTCTCGTCGATACTTGGTACTTTCATCATCCAAATATTAAATTTCTTTCAGAAAAATAATTGTAAAATTCGTTTAAAATGTTCTGAAGCAATTATTTATTTTCTGTATAATGCAGAAACCTCTCATTTACAGTTTGGAATGCTTTAATTATATATTGTTCGGCTAATTATTTTCTTACTTACTTGGCACGGTTTCAATTTTTTTTTCGATACGCTAATCAACATGTTGAACTTTCATTTTAGTAAGTGCTGAAAAGCAAACTACTTTTTATTTGAATATTTATTTGTTTTGGTTTGAGTATTCTAGAAAGTGAGTAACATTATTTTCAGTATCTTGAGTTATTTCGATTCTTCAGTTTAAAATTATTATAATTATATGAAAATATACCTAATGACCGTGGATTATAGGGTTTCATGAAAAAAATGAAATACTCTTGACTACTTTTGCTATTTACTATCTTTCTTTGTTTACACAATTTTCTCTTATAAATGCATATTAATTCTAATGGCATCGTTCTCACGGAAAATGACCTAGGACTCAATCTTCGCGCAACTTGGGTATAAATTATCATTAATACTGAAACAGTACACAATGCGATAAGAGCAGAAAGTAATCCTTCCATTGCTTATGCAGGGACTTTAAATAATTGCATCAGGCAAATAAAAACACAATAGAATTTCGTCACTCTGAATAAAATTCTGTTAATTGTTGACATATGCACTGCGATATTTTTACTCCTGTAATAAATTTCATTTTATTCAAAATTGCCCATACTAATCAAAAAATAACATTTAATATCATTATTCATGTGGTATAATGAAGCTTATAAATTGCATTATCAAGTTCTTCGTTTATTATTGCAAAAAATGCGGAAATCAAGAATTTAAATACTAAAACCTATACTAGAAAAATGTCAGTAAGCTTAATAAAACTTAATTATGAACAACAACATTTGTTCGATTTTTCTAGAGCCTTAACTCATCTTCACTTGTTTCTTTGTTTCAGCTTTCTTCGCATATTTCTACTAATATGAAGTTGCCAAGAAATGCCATGATTTAAACGGATGTCGAGGTCGGATTACCATGGGTCAGAAATTTCACTGTCCATAAGCAAGAAGAATGTCCTCGATAATTCGAAATGAAATTTCGCAATTCTAATTTTGCGGAAGCAGGGGGTGAATTGCGCAAAGAAGAGAGAACTTTACTATGCTCGTGAAAGTGCACAAAACAGTTAAAAATCCTCAAATCTGGCATACGTTTTGACTTAGAGATTCTCATAATTTATTTAAAGACACGTTTAAGAAATAACAGTTTTCATAATTAGTTGGAGTGAAAATAAAGAAATAAATATCATTTTTATCCACAACCTGTGTAATACACTGCCAAGTAAAGAAAATATTAAATATATTAAATAGGTGCAATAGACGCATGCGACCGGAGTCATTAATGTAATATTTATTATTATGTAAAATGTAGAAAATATGACTACGGAGATCAGCGTGGACCGAAGTATCGACAAGGTCAATTTACACGCACGATGTTACCAAGGAGGCCTTTCTCCCAAGTGTGAATAATTTTTAATTATAAAGTGTCTACGCTAATGTAAATAATGTGTAAAATATTCGACGATTGCTTCCTTCGAAGCAAGGTACACTGAATAAAGATGTCATAATGGGTTAAATATTAAAATTTGTTCCTTATTCAATCCAGATGCGATTCTTACGATTTGAGCTTAGAATCTTCAAGAAGTTTCACTTTCACATCTAAAGTTGTTACGCTCTGCTTCTAGATATAGTACAATAGCATTCTTCTCTTATTAAATTTCTTATCCTTTTTAGACCATAAAAAATGGCCAAAATTTCAGTGTACCTCAGTTCAAAATTTTAATCACGAAAAATCTGTATTCTAAATCGTTAGAGCAAAACTCTCACGGCAATTACGTGAACATAGATATATATATTTATATATTTTTGAACGTGCGTTATATGAATACGTGCGAAAGTTTGCCATGGTCACTCACTCGCTCAAGATATTCAGACGCACTCGCAGCTACCGAGACGACTCTCACTTCGTCTTCAAATGCAGAGAAACATCCTAACAGAGACGTAACTCAATAAGCCTTTTTATACCCTTCAATTTTAATTTGCTTCTCGCATAATAAAATACAATAAAATACAAATCTTCTATTATGTAAGTCTGGAGATCGTTATTTGATTTGGTAACCAACACCTTTTTAATTTTTCGCAATCCAAAATATACTGTAAATAAAATTGTCCCGCAGTCAATTTTCACATCTCAATAATCGTTTCAATTTAATGATTACAAAATTGGCGGGATTTGGTGTTCCATAAAATAATAATAAAGTGCCACTTTCGCCACGCCTTGTTACGACTCTGTATCATAATCCAGGTTTAACGTAGCACAACTCTTGGACGATTCTCTCCTCGTGTAGGGAACAGAATCTAATTGCAGTCAGAAACTCTTATCAAGGACGCCTGAACGTAAATCCCGCGTTAATTTAAGACCACGCGTAGCCATTGATTTTGAAATGTAATTTTAATGAACGAATCAATAACGTCACTGTTGTTGAACGTAATCATGTATGCAAATCTATTTGTTATAAAAAAAACCGAAGAACAGAAATTGGATATCCTTTTATTTTACCCGATTGCTCACTTAAATCCTGCACAAACTATCTACCTTAAATATTAACTTTAGAAAGTTGCCAATTTCCTTCATTAAATCTCATTGAAATCTCTGAGAATTGGAAATATATCTTAATCGGTAAATTCACCTTTTTCTGCTCTCTATCAGTGAAAAGTTCTGCATTAAGTTTTTTAATTTTTTTATTTCAATCAATTTTATTGTAATATCTTGATAAGATCATATAATAAAGATATCTCGGGGATTAGAACTTTCTCTAACTTAATACTCGAGTAGTTAGAATAAAGAGAGAATAAAATAATGTCAAGTCTAATTAAAACTAAGATTTATTCTTAATTACTTCTTACGTAGAGAAACAAATTGCTTGAAATTTCAATTTTTACAAGTAAAGACAGAGGAAATACTTGAAATATTTTATATGCCTAAGAATTTGGTCAGATACATTGACCGAGGTTGAAACCGGGAAACCACAGGCTGAGAATGTAGGTGTCCAATAACTCTCGGTAAACCGCGGTATGAGGACGCGGAACAAATTAAATTGATTTAGACCTGTAATATTAGATTCCGTATTTAAATGAGAAATGATAACTTATTAAATGAAAACAAACTCATTTTTTGGGGTGTGATTTAAGGGTTGTTTTCACCCCTTAGAAATGTTTTTCCGCAAATAAAAAAAACACTTTTCGTTTAATTTTTGATACCCTTCAACATATATAAATTTGGATAAAATCGGAGGTGGATACTTCGAAAGATTTCCCCTTGTTATGTAGTTCCGAATATCCGGAAATGAGTAAAGTGGCTTCTATTTTTAGTATTTTGAATTAAGAAAGAGTTTTAAAAGAATAATAGAACATAAGCTTCATATTTTATTAGTCTTAAAGTAATTAAATTAAGCGTGTCCACCATGAAAGTTGTTTGTAAATAGCATTCTAAATGTTTGAATTCTAAATTCATTTTACATCTGTGACGAATTGTTATAATGTTAAATGAATGTGCGCGCTTTCGCGTGATTTCGAAATGGGCATGTCGATGTCAATTATATAACTTAGCTATAAAAAATCAAGATTAAAAAGAAATGAATTGATACATAAATTATCCACAGCATTGATCTCTTGCCTTGGGATGTGAAATGGTATCATCATTGTAGATCTTCCATTACGTATAACTGTTGTATCTTAAATCTAGATAAGATTGTAATTAACACATATTATGTAAAATGCGTAAAAAATGCAGATTTATGTATATGTCAGTAGAAAAGAGTGTACTTACAATTAAATTGAACAGCATCAAAATTCCATGCTTTTGTAAACTAATAATCTCAATTAACTTCTACTTCTTCTAATAAAAGTTCTACAACTATCCCTTACGGATATTCATTATTAATATAATCCACTCGTTTTAATTTGAAACAGAAGTAGCCCAACCAGTCCTAATAAATTTGCATAAATTTAATGATTTAAGTTCCCTAAATGGTAACGCCATTGCATAAGGTAATCGGTAGAGAAAGGGGTTCGATCTGATTCAAGTAGTCAACGAAGGAATATATCCTTGCAGGAAATTGTTTTCTTATCACTAAAGTATATTTGAGTATTAATTTCTTCTGATTATATGTATAATTATATTTGGTTAAAAAACTTTATAGTAATAGTAAAAAAATTCAATCATGCACCGCAATATATTACAGAGCAGGAGAAGATGGAACAAAATTGATCGAAATTGCGTTACCTAATTCCCGATCGACCCCGGTAGTAAATTCGGGAAAATAACTTGTGGGCTCGATGAGGCTATCCCTTAGGCTTGTGAGGATTACCAGACAAAGACCTTCTTTCCGCGTCATTTGGTAATTCTAGATTTGAGCCCCTATTCTCTTTGTTTCCCGTATCGCGCCTCGGACACTGTCACTGTATATCTTCTTTTTATCCTATTCTATTTTATGTTCCCCGCCCCCTTATACATTACTAGGGTATACATATATATACATATAGTTATCATTAAATATGCTCCTCCTTAAGCGTCAATCATGCGTTTGTAGTGATGCTTAAATTTTAAAATTAACGAAATCTCATAAAATTGTATAATATTTACTTTCAGATGTATTCCAAGGTTCAACTTATTAAACGTTAAATCATGATTAGAGAAGAGCGCTATAAATCGATTGTGAAATTATATTTAAAACATGTATAGAAAAAAATATCTGAGACTCTGGGTGGGGTTAAATATTCCGATCAGGTGCAAGTTTGGCAGCTTCAAACTCACGTTATTACATCTGATTACATAATCCTTTTAATAGCAATGAGTGCGGTTTGTCCGGGACCCACATATCTAGTAGAGCGTAAATCTATCCATGTAAATATATCATTGTGGATAAAGAACTTGCGCTTGTATGAACACGCATAACTTTCAGTTAGTGTCGTACGTGCATTGGAAAACAGGTTGGACTGTTCATGTGATCCAAACTCTACTGCGAACTTGATCTGCCTCCCAAATTGCATTTTGAAAAACTTTTCCCATCAATTTAATTTTTAAATTTATCAAGTATATATTTTCCATTTGAAAGTGTTTTCAATGACTTTGGTTCGAGAGTATGAAGTCGAAATACATATGTTCTAGCAAATGTCTTTCGAAAGATTATTGTTACGAGGAGTAATGATTTTCATTGTTCTTGGCTTCAAAAAATGTATCGTTGCAGAAATGTAATGTTGCAAAATAAAGCCGGACAATGTAGGTCCTGGTATGACGTTGAGATCAATATAATGATAACTCATTGACATGTAGGTGGCAACAAGTCAATAAAATTCAAAATGTGAATTTTTATATGCATGTCTTTAATAAAAAGTTGTTGTCAATTGAACGGTTAAAATTATTTTAGTAAATCTTTATCCTTATGATTGAATTTTCAAGAATAATATACTTCAGGCATTTTTCCTTAGCCTCATCAATATTATTTCCATGTTGACATTTTTTTCACTGCACTCTTCATGTACCAATGAATAGAATGCAGTTCTTATTGCGAAAAAAAATGAACAAAGCGATGAAGTCATTTTTCTTTCAAGTTTGCACAAGTGTTATATGTCTTAATGAGAAATTCTTTACACTCGTGTAAATGAATGAAATGTTGCCTGAAATTCTGCCAATTTTTCCACACCAATTTCTGGACTCTAATAGTTTTTGCATTTTTAACCGATGGCAGAGAGCCAAAATCTAAACAAGCTGTGCTTTGAATCCCAATAAAGACATCTAAAGAAATAATAAACCTTTTACAGTAAAAATTTCTACATTAAAAAATATATTAAATACATTAAATTAATGTGAACATTATTTAAATAAACCTTCATCATTCTTTTTAGGGA
This sequence comes from Synergus itoensis, assembly GCA_904066005.1. Taxonomy (NCBI): domain Eukaryota; kingdom Metazoa; phylum Arthropoda; class Insecta; order Hymenoptera; family Cynipidae; genus Synergus; species Synergus itoensis. Next base: position 1,261,348 of record CAJFCP010000127.1, on the reverse strand, counting down.
GAAAATGAAAGTTACTAGTTAGCAAAGATTCAAACCTTCACGTCTTAGGTATTGCAGAACAAGAAGGTTCGTGTATCTTCCAACAGACTTCGCCATCAACCTGGCATTCAAAAAATTAAAAAAATAATTTGAAATTCCGTCAGAAAAATAATAAATTACAAAATAGGACAATTAAAGTGGCATAATAGCTTCTACGCCGAATTTAAAAAGGCAAATATCCCAAATATGCAGTACTTAAAGTGATATGAATAATTTTCTGATTTACATAACGTGATTTAAAGCTATCATATGTAGCTTTTTATAATATTAAAGTTTAGAAACTCTAATCACCATAAAACATTAGCTCGGTAGAGAGAAAACTCGTCTAAATGCCTTTCCAAGAACGTTTATTACTAATCATAGCATTTATTATAAATATCTAAATCATATTACGTTTACTTTTTGTGACGTGATTAAATTGTACTTCAGCACGTGTTTAGTTGAAATATAGCAACACATAAGTAATTACATCTTTATGCTGTCTGATAATTTCATCAAATGTGTTACTTTTATTTTTGAAGAGTCCATTTCCTCGCAAAATTACCTGCAAGGCATTGCGATAATTTTTTTAGCTCATAGATTTATTAAAGGATTATGAAACGTGAGTGCTTTTGAAATACATGAAACTTTTGTTTTTTTTTTTACAAGACTTCCTTTCCTTTTATGTCTAAAAGAGTTTTACAGAAGACCGTCAGTCAGACGGTTAGAGTCAGGTCGTCGACACCAAATCACGTTAGCGAACGAAACGATGAAGCCCAGTAAATCTTTCTAGGGTTATAAGAGACGTTAGTGGTCTTAAGCCTTTGACAAGATTAAGCATTCACAATTTTAGGCTCTCTAGTATAAAATGGAGACTTTGATGATATTTCATTAATATTATTAATACCAATGACTTTTTAAAACTCATTTTACTTATGATATCTCTTAAATCATTCAAATTTTTATGAAATCTTTGAAATCATTTAAGATTTCCATGAAATCGATTAAGAAAGTTGACAAAGAATCATTTAAAAACAATAGAAGACTCTAGGCATGAAATAGAGGGTTGAGTGATTGATAACTCGCATAAATAGATCCAGTATCTACCACCTAATGTCGAAAAACGTTACTACAGGAGGGTTTCTTAAAGGAAGAAAAGATGTCTTTTTTTATAACTCATCAATATTCAAGTGACGATGTCGCACAGCGCCTCGTATCGGGACAATGCAGGGTAGTTTACTTTATATTTCACAACACTGACATCCATCCATTGTCAGAGTCTCGCAGGCTATATGATCTTTATCGCGTCTATTCAATGTAGAACTCGTGAGATTGCGAAAATAGAGATTCGAATTTCTTCTCTCTTCCTCGACATTTTTTACCGCCGTATTCGATAAAGGGAGGCAAGGAATAAAATTTATGTCGCTTTGAAATCCACTCCAGAACCGAAGGCAACATAACGCGTGGTTTCACCTGGACATTCGCCAAAGAGCCTCTTCTTTGAATAAAATTGGAAAGATATTACATTTTGCCAGAATTCTCTATCTTCTCTGATATATTCTCTTACATATTTGAAATTCATCTATGAATGCATCTACATATCTGTATTTTTGAGATTTGCAACTTTTTCAAATTGAAAGTTGCAATATTTCCTGATATACATTAGAGGAAGAAAGGTCCTAAGAGATTGGAAATTTTACATCTCTCGGACGAAGTAAATGTAGTAAAATGTTGACGTTAAATTATTATCGGTGGCGGTTTATGAGAAAATTAACGATCGACACCTTGTAGACGGTTTACGATTTTTATTGGCCATTACTGCAGGGAGGTTCCGCCCTTTCTTGGATCTACTAATCATTTTCGGTTTTACTGCAAACGGTGACCATCGGTAATTTCCTTGTCACTTTAACGACACCTTACTTAAATGTGTCATCGTTGAAAAATTCGTTTTTCCAGACTCGTATCTATAAAGAGACTTACTGGTATACGACACCTACATTAAAGTTTTCTACTAAAACTTTCTTTAAGAAAAATAACTCATTTAAATTAAGGTTAATCACCAGACTTTATGAAACTTTTTTTTTATTATATTCATTAAATTTTGTACTGAGGATTATAAATATACTGCAGAAACTTGATACGGGTCGTGTAAAAGGAAGATTTAATTTTCCCTATAAAGTCTGACGAACGATAATTAGCTACCCCTGAAGGGGCAGTTACATTTTTATTTGTCCGTAAGAAAATATCTTGGGCGTATATTTTTTCAGTGAACTTGAGAAAGAGTCGAACTTTTAGAGGTATTTCATTTCGGCAAGAAAGAGATTAATGATTCGGAAAGATAATGCCCCGTACGTTGGGAGATACGATGTAAAAGCTGTAGAATCAGAATCGACATAAAGTAAACTGAAAAGTGGTAGTAAAGAGTAAAATGAAAATACCTACGCGAAAAATAAGGTTGTGTAGTCACTCAGTTGTACACAAAACTGGCGATAAAACCTCCCCGACGGGCGTATTTCATGCTTTGAAGTTAAAGTGCTCTTAGCTTCAAATTGAACTTCTTGAAAGAAAAAGTTTCAAGGATTTTCAAATGCTTTATCTTCACGTACATAAATTGAGCCGAATGAATATTGAAGGACCAGAAGATTCATTGGTCCGACGAATCCCAGGTCTCTGCCCAGTAGAAACGGCGATTTTAGTCAGACATGACAATTTTCAGTTACTCTGAAACATGTCTGACTAATGCCTTCTATTTCCACTCGTACAGTTAATTCTTTGCGCTTCCTTAGTGGAAAATTCCGTTTTTGGTAAGACATCATTTAGAGATTGGCATGTCTGACAAAAGCATCCCTTTTCTACTTGGATTTGTACGATGAATTCCGTCCGGCGATTCCTGACCTTTGTTCAGTAGAAAAGGTTGTTTTTGGTTAGACACAGCAAATCGTCAATATCACTGATTAAAGAAAAAACAATATTTGCTAATTTCACTGTCCGAGCGGAAATTCGTTGCTCAAGCAGATTGAGACTGGGAAATGACGTTTGCTGTTTTGGCACAAGCATTTTTTGAATTCTGTTGGTTCAGCGACGTGGAGAATGAGCTTTACAAGGACGGGGTGAAAAGCCGGCTGCTGGGGGTTGGCGGCCGACGACCGCCAGCCACGGCCACGGCCATGGCCAACTCCAGCGATCCAGTCAGCCCCAGCCCGACACAGCCCGGCCCGGGCGAGACATTGAACTCGTTGCAGCGCTAGAGCGAGCGACGAGCATCGATTCGTCTGCTCCAGAAACTCCCTCCACCCCAACCACCCCTATAGTTCCACCACTTTCAAACCTGCACTCGCGAACCCGCGGCAACGTGACGTGTTCGTTTATTTGATCGCCCCTTCCTTCAGAGGAGTTGGGGTTTAGTGGCTAAGGGTTGAGGTGGGTTGAAATAATCATGCTTGTCCGACCAAATACTGAAAACACCCTGTGCCAAGTAAGCGTTTTTACCAACCGCCGAGAGCAAAGGCCAATGTGAAGATTCGAATTCATACTATGACCTATGGAGTTGCGTTGACCCGGGAGGCCGAGTTCAAATACCTGTGTCTGGCGTTCTATAGCACAAAAGACGATCAGTCAGACGACTACGTTAAAATACTTTCGAGGTTAATAGCATCCGGTTGAATGAACAGAGCTAAAAACCTTAAAAATTATATAATTTGACATTAAAAGAGTGATTGTTTAATTTATATAATGGAACTGGCGTAAATACTGGAATAAAAGTTTATTTCTGCTTACTAGCCATTACCTTGTGATAGCGATTTAATAGTATTTCTTTTCATCATCTTTAGCGACTACCTATTTAAGTGGACAATTCTCTTGTGCTTTGTTCTTTGTGCTGAGGGTAGACTAGCCGAATATACTTGCTTAAAGATTTAACGGAAGTGGATGGGAGACAAGGATGTTTCGGGAGGAAGCATCATGATATATAGTTGCGGGGATCACGACGGGGACTCGAGAATCGGTTCTGGTACGTTAAGTCTAGCGCCAGCTTATTCGAATAATGCGCCTTGCTGGGTTTTAGGGAATACCAATAGATCAGGCTGGGTTTGAAAATATCGCAAAGAATACAAAACTTTTCTTGCCTTCGTAGTACCTTTTCCTTATCATACCAGCATATTTCACGTCCTCAAATCTGTTTAAAGGGTCTTGTAAATGTTGCAACCCCTTATGTACTTTTGTAACGTTGCTTCCCTTTCATGCGGTTCCGTTTATTATACTTTTAAATAAAATACTTTTAATATAAATCCATCAAGAAATCATTTGAAAAATCCAAGTTAACTAATAACTGGTTATTCCTTTACTGGATTCCACTGATTATTCCTCAGTGGGGCAGAAGGAAAAAGGCGAACAAAGAAAATTATCGGATATCCGAGTAGGTGAACTTCTCTCTCCGATTTCACTCCGCAACCACATGGTCATCTCCCATGGGTCATGGAAGGCGATGTAGCGATATAACGCCTAAACCCTAAGTGGTGATCCTCGAAGCGCCTCTTTATTCCCCCGAAACATACAGGACCCCGTGAGATATGTGACGCAGATGGAGGAACATGACCGCAATATCTTTATATTCCCTGACGAGGGACAGGAGGTTACTTTTCGCGAGCAGGAAATTTATATTTTATCGAATTGAAAACGCCAAAATGTCGTGGCTTATATGCCTCAGCATCTTCCAAATAGACGCAAGGGCACCGAATACGGGACATCCTTTGTTTGATATGCTGCCCTCAGTTGACACCTCAAGGGAATTTTATGTATATTTTATTTTCTCAACTACCGTCACCCTCTTATTCCATTTTAATCATTTTTAAAACTTTTAAATTATCATAATTGTTTTCTGATACGCAATGAGGCTTTTCTTTAACATGTTGTCGTAAAAACGCATCGACTCACTCAAAATGGCGGTAGTCAAAATGGAAAAGGGCGATATTTTTTCGACCGTAAACTTCAGTAACGGGTAGCTTTATCCGGATTGCGAAGGCCAATGTGCACAGGCGGAGGGATCCAAATGGCGCAGTAATAAAAAGTGTAACATTAATGAGGTAGTAAAAGTAAATCCTACGCTATCGTCAGCTCCCTGTGCTAGTTCATCCCTTTGCTCCTACTTTCATTGTGAATTAAAATGACTATGACAGTACATAGTGTATTTATATTCCACACGCACTTTTATCCTATCAACGTGAATAATGAGTCTTAGGTGGCCCATTATTTGAATATGCTAATGCAATTAACTTTGATTATGAAGGCTTTGAAATACATATACTCCAGATGAGAGAAATTCGTTCATTTAATCATATTATCCAATGTTCAACCTTTATTTTTTATTAAGACTAGCAACTATGATCCGCAGGGAGTCATAGAATAGTCCCGCGGATTTTTTAAGATATTTTGAAATTGTTTTCGAATTTTCACACAATTCGAAAAATTTCCAAAAAACCAATCACATTTTTGACAACAATGTGTTCCATATTTTCGAGATGCATATAAGGTTTTTAGATAAGAAATAATATTTTTCAGTTATTGAAAATATTTTCACTAAGGCCTATTCAGAATGTATGTCTGACAAATAAGTATGCACTACTTAAACTGTAGATACTATATAATTAAATATCTTTTTAAATACGAGCTAATTATTGGATCTACTTTAAGTAGAAATAACCACGACGAGTCGGCCAGGTTGTCTGACATTAACTCTCTCAATCCCCTGTTTACTTGAGTGTTTCAGTAAAATATGATAAACGTTCTCCTTCCAGTTAATAAAAATAAAAAAGTCACCTAATAATTAACCATATTTGAAATATTCATTCAATAAATTAACATATATATTAGACATTATACAGGTGTCTCAAGTCGAAATGCGATTCAAGTCAATTACATAACCAACACATATTACACTTATTATTATTTTGTTTTGTATAATGTATTACGCAACTTCGATAACTTTCGAATTTTCAAGAAATTAGATAATATTAAATGAATTTGGTAGGATCAAGTATTACCAGATATACAAATATCCGGCGGCGCTACAATCGGCAAAAATCAAAGTTGAGATTTTCTGCATTAAGGAATTCCCTTATTGGGAATTTCAAGATTTTAGAAAAATAAAATTTTAATCAAAAAATTCGTGAGATATTGAAATATTTTAGGTTTTAGGCGATTTTAAGGAATTTCAATTCAATTTCACGAACCAAAGAATCTTCAGTATCTGCTTAAAATATTGATACTTTTTATTGTTGTATTTTTTATTTTTGAAAAGAAATATTTCTATAATATCTTATGGGTCGAATGACAACGGCCTTTTTTTCGCAAATGTCGAATTCGCGAAGCCTATCACGTTTGAAGTTAAAAATGGAAAGATCGTGGCGCGAAAATTTATGGCGATTTACAGAATTCTTAAGGTCAAAGGTTAGAGTCCGAAAGGGAAGTCGTTGCTCGTAAGCCATTGCCCTTGCTCGAAGGTAATCCAAATGTTTCTTGGGAGGGTGTGAGGGTTCGTGAGGAACAAAGGAAATAAATGGCTGCGATGCAACTTGGCATGTATTAACGTCCGACACCTTGAAACAAAGGAACCGTCGTTTCTCTCGCCTTCCTTGCCAGGATCTAGACAAGATTACATTAGCTTTACTTCCTTTGTACGGTATGGAAGGACTTTTGTTTGTCGCACGACTCAAAATACAACGTTATGAAATTGCCTGGATTAAGTAACTCGACGCCCGGCAGTAAAAATAATAAAAACAAACTCGAGAAGATAAACGACTTAACTTTTTATAGAGACCCTGTAGGGACTAATTTGACCTTTCACAACAATTGTAAAACATAGTTAAAATTTTTTTCTAGTTTTATTTTTCAGTATTAAACTCGAGGAATTTTTATTTGAGGGAAGAATTGATATTTGTAAGGAGGATAGAGTGCAAAATCTAATACTGCTTTTTCCGCCGCAACATGAATTTGAATCAGATCGATAGAAAGTTATCTCGTCCCTTATGAAATTCAGTCTGTAATAAAGTTATGGCTGGGATATACATGAGTTTCCTCGCAGAGCCGAAGAACATTTCTCAAGTAAATGTAGGTCACTTTTCAGACGGTTACCGGACTATAAAATGGATTTAGGAAAATACGTTTATGGCCGTATGCGTGATAAAAATATCGAAATATTTATCTGCGAATGATAAGTCTCCAAATCCTCAAGTAAATTTTTCTTAAATATATTAGGAAAGAAAACGGTTCTTTTTTATTTATCACTTATACTTTATCTGATTTGTCTCTTGTGATTTTCTTCTTTATTACATCTGAAAAGAAATACTTCCTTTCAGTAATATTTTAACAAAACTGAAAAAATTTTTTACATATACATTATATGTAGATTTTCAAGAATCTGATTATTCAAGGTCGTGAAGAATGATCCTCATCGTGAAAAGCTCACGACACTGAATGCGAATCTCGTCACCCTTCTCTCTCACTCGAGATCTAGTGTCGCGAGCGTCCCCACTCGAGATTTATCGGCAGCATCCGGGGCGTGAAAATAAATCTCAAATCGGTCACGCATCGTATGATTTGGGGAACGCTGCTAGATCGATCTTTAGTATTCGCGAGTTTCGAAGTAAGGATGAAAGTCAGTGCGTTAAAAAAGGAAGAAAAAAAATAAACGAGAGGTTCGATCCGATCCAATCCGGACCGGAAGTAACGAACCGAGACGAGCAATCGCACGTCCCCACTCACATAGTTCAAAGAGAGAAAGAAAGTGCTGTCTTTAATCAGTTGGCTCAGAGAATTACGAGGGGTTGGGGTGAGAGGTGAATGCTATCGACTGGGAAGAAGACAAACCTCTAACAGAACAGCTGAAAAATTGCATCTCGAAATTAGAAATAGTAGAACCCTAAGCGTCCTGTCAAACTGGTAACAGCATTCAGAAAGAAACAAATTATCTGCCAATAACCGATAGAAAACACTCGAACTTAAATAAACTGTAAAAGTTGTAAAATATGGCAAAAATAACATGGTTAATATAAATTTCAAACTAAAATCGCTAAAGTAAACCTTTTTCTTGATGTCAAATATCATATATCAGTATTGATAAAACAATTTAAAAACCAATGGAAACGCAGCAGTTATTAAGGTGAATGAATTGTTGTCGGATAAAAAAAGTGCAAGAGATTGTAAAAAGCCAGTCGAACTACCCCGGAAGCTTTGTTAAAAGAGTAAGCTCGGAAAAGTTTGTGGACTGTTTTCCCGTGTTCATCATGAAGAACGTTGGTATAGGTTCCTGCATACAACATATCGCGGTCCGACAGCTACCGGTTACCCACGTTTTTTCCACTTCTTCTCTTTATTTCCTATAAACTGGGATAAGCATAAAAAATAGTCTAGACGCATTCTGTATAGTTAGCATATACAGGAGCGTACGGTATGTGATCGATACTATACGCTTGGTAAATATCTACCAGCTATTTGAAACGAGTAGTAGAATAGGAGGTGGAAGTTAAAGTTAAAAAGGGAAAAAAGGAAGAAAAGGACACAGGCCGAGTGTCTATGTAAGCTCAAAAAACCCTCCTAAAGTCGTCCTAGCTGGTCCATCCCTATTTTTGCAGACCAAGTCTTCCACTAAGCGGAGAATACGATCGCGAATGATGTAAGCGTACAATCGATAGGTCAAAAAGGTCGTGATATAGGTTACATTTTTTCCTTTTGACTGGTCATTCACTGAAAAACGAATACTCGATACATTAGCCTGAAAAAGTCTAGACACACATAAAACCAATAGATTCAGTCTCTCCATTTCACGGGAAAAAAGTTTTATTTTAAAAAGAAAATTGAATTAAAAATAAATGAATTTTAAAAAATTTCCGATTTTGAGAAATCGGTAAACTAAAAAAAGATTTGAATGGGTTTCAAGCAAAAAGCTTTAATGCTTCATTTTTATTAATTAATTAAACTAATTACTAGTATTTTGAACATCGAAATTGACAAAAGCGTTTCCAGGTGACCAGACAGGATCTGAGTGTTGTAAACCACCACATTCGTGAGCATCACCCCCAAGCAAGGTCACATTCTCTCCACCCCCTGAGTGGCTAGCTGGTGGGTGCTTGGGCACAGACCCTAACCACTACAGAATTAATTACTGCCTCTAATTACCCTTCGCAGCCGTAACAACAGAATCCATTATTATCGTGTACAGTGGACTGCAAAACTTGAAAGTGGACCTTGAAAGTTTATAATCTTCCACATCCTATACAACTTTAGTCTCATTTTCATTTTCATTTTCAATATATTCACCAATAACTTCAAGAGATTCAATTTTAGAACATAAATCTTTTGATTAATAACTCAGTTCGCATATTTAATCCTTTAAGAATAGTAGATACCTATATTTCCTATACTAACAAGTGGTTTCGCTACCGATTTCATGGAAAATCTTACCTTCATTCAGATCTTAGAGATTAGCGGTTGAGATGTCTTTGGGCTTATATAAAATGCGTAACATGCGTAACCTAGTTTCGTAGTCTAATCGTAAACAGGATTATGGGTTACATGCTTGACACACGTCATGGAAATACTCATAAAACGCATTGAGTAATTTACTGTTCTATGGTTAGGGTGCTGGAGAAATAGTTGTGTTAGATTTATGACAACGTCGGTAGTTTAGTACCGGTGAATAGATGGTTTTAATTAGTTGGTGTGTGAGAGCGAAGATGTGGAAGGGGGAACGCGGAGGGAAATGGAGAAGTTGGGGCTAAGGAACCAATTTAAACGTGAAAATTAATATCCTATAAAATATAATTTAAAATAATATTTTCAGAAAGTTTTGAATTAGTGTCAGGTTGCTGACACTAATGTAAATCAGACTAAATCTAGCACAAACACATAAAAAACTATACGAGTTATGACATGATAATTATTTTTTAATGATTTCAATCATTTAGTCTAATGTCACTTTCACTTTCAAAGCCCCTCTTTCTCGTCAAGTTCTCATTGCATACTAATTTTGACGGCTTTTGGACCTTTGTTCAAACTCGAGGGTTTGCCAACCCTAAGCTTTCTGGTCACAGCACTCCATGCGCAGATTCTAATTATTTACCCGAGCCGTCCCACCTCACACACTGTCGAGCACAGACCGCTAATAAATTCCATGGAAGGCAGGTTCAAAGAGGGTGTGCGTTTATTCTTGCTGTGACATTTACGTCTAATTACAACGAGGAACTTTTGAAATCCAAAAAAGTTTCCCTTTAATACGAAAAATCTCACTTATTTACATTTCTTGGCCATAAATATCTTAAAAAGAATAACGCACCTTCAAGTATTAATAAACCTTGCAGGCAAAACTTTCATGAACTCAAAATCATATCTACTCTGAGTACTTTTAACATAAAAATCGACTTTTAAATTGCTTCAACTATTTTCAAACACTCTGAAACTTTTTAATAGCTTGATAAGACACATTTCATCCTACTGTTTTATTGATTTGTTTGGAGTTCCGCCCAATGAATTTTGCAACGATGGTTTTATGTGTTCTAAAAGAAGAGAAAGAAACACCACAAAAAATGAAACATGTAGAAATATGTATCGCTGCTATTAAAGTTCGAAACAGACAGAAAAAGTAAAAAGCTCGGAATTCCCAATTGATAGTCGTTCTTTGCGTATCCTGCATCCTCTGAAAAGACTCGAAACTCGACGTAAATCTGTAGGAGGCCCACTTAATCCTACCAAAGTTGAGAATGAGGGAGAAATTGAAACGAGGACACGGTATGTTTCGTTAACAAGAAACCAATGTCACGTAGTAAATCTTAAGCAAGGGGCGAATTCGTCGCCTAAAGAGTGCTGATGGAAGCCTCCGAGGGATTGCCAGAAGGGAAACGCCACTTCCAGATCGCCACTGTCGAATCCGCGTGGGAAATTTACCAGGGGTTTACTCCCTCAATCTGAATTAGTTAAATATTACTAATGGATACTAGTTTCTTACTATCAATTCAATTTCAAATTTATATTTATTTAACGCATAAATAATATACAATATCATATACAATATCTGCTGAGAAATAAGAACGAAACCTGAATCATTCCAATCTTGTTTCGTTATTTTTGGAATAAAATAGTTGAATAAAACCAGTCTGATTTTTGGCTAAGATAATATTAATATAATAATTATTTCATAGGTGAAATTGACATTGCGACTTTGGGAACCGACTTTATGATCGCAGCAGTCTTTATTGCCCCGTGTGGGCTTTAACGCGATGTATAATATTCCAAACACAAAATGAGCAAGATTACCTATACCGTTATGTCTATTATTTATTCTCCGAGTAGCCAGGGGTTCGTGTTATCCCGATAAAATGGTTATATGGTCCAGGAGAGGCTGATCTGCAAGTTACGTCTTTGAATTTACGAACCTATAATTCAAACTTACACTCCTGGAATGGAAAATTATTATTGGGGAGCGTCTCACAACCCTCTACATATTAGAGAAACCGCAGGACAAAGGCCCAATCTATCTTCAGCTTCTTCTCCATCTATCTATCAATTTACAATTCGAAGCAAGGTGGATTACTAAATTAACTTGCATGAAAAAATGAAAGAGATTCTTTTAAGATGCATCCGAGAATCTATTAAAATTTTTAATTATTTTCATTATTTTATGGAATTTCTAAGTTTTTGAAGTTTATAGATTATTCATTGAAACAATAACATGACTCCAACTGTCACTTAATAATAGGAATATTCAAAAACAAACGAAAAAACATAAGCATCACTGCGAACCAATTTCATGCTGCGAACGAACGAAAGAAAGAAATTATAGTAAAATTATTGTATGTAATAATTTACATATACAAAATGTAATAACTTAAAGATGTTACATAAATATTATATGCACTGACTTCATAGCTTTACGTAAAATCCACCTCGACTAAACAATGGAACGAATCGTAAAAGCGTCATTGCCAAACCACGAGGACCATCACAGAGACAATCTCCTCTTTTATGGTGCCATAAATTAATACTAGAAGCTATGGGTTTCTGGGACAATCCTCCCCCTTTCCAGGATCCTCCTATCTCCCTCCGAATGTCTCAGCTTCCGTTCTTGATTCTCTTTCTTTGGACCATAACCCAGATGCGGTGGTGGTTTCGTACGAAGTAGACAAAGAAATTTCAAGCCGATGTCGATCTATGGCACGCATTCCCCGTGCCCTCGTGACGAAGAAACAAAACAACTTTTACGCAGGGTAAGAAAGAACGCTAGGCAGCTTTACCCTCAGATTCCTGACAATGACGGAGCACCCATTCGTTTTATTTGATAGAAATATTAATTTAATTAAAAAGAAAGAAGAGAGTCGGATGACTCTGACAGAAACAAAGGAACATTAAGCTTCCCCTTCGTTCTAAAACTTTTCGCGAAAATTTCTCTCAGTTAAAGCAAAGATAGTCATATGTATTCATTAATTGTTTCTTTTAAATATTTATTCGTGTTTTTTCATTTTTTAATTTAATATCTTTTTTAAAGTCTCCATTGTCCTTCAAGCTTATAAAAAATATGAGTTTCATAAATTTCCCATTCGCTGTCAAATTCTAACACCTCCTTTTGTAAAATCCCGGATTTATCCCATAAAGCCGGTGACGATATGCATGACCTAGGGGGGTCTCTCGACACTTTAAAGTTCATATTATTAACCATGGAACCCCACATGAAATCTGCACATATGGAACTTTTTCTGCATGGTGGCCTACGTGTCAAAAATAATAAAATGCATGAGAATCCTATCTCTCCGATTTTCATTATAAGGAAGAGAAAATGTTTTCGAACTAATGGCTTTACTTTTTTAGTGTTTTAGAAAGTCTTTATCCTCCTTCTGATGAAGAGGGCGAATTCAATTTTCGCTCTTCTTTGTCAAGCCTAGTAAATTCGTATCGTAAAAGTCTTTTCTTCCAGAAACTCCACTGTCTTCTTATCGTAAATACCCAGCATTACTCAGACTGAAATTGAATTTTCGTGCGTGTCGCGACCTGCATAAACAGAAAGGACAGGTTCAAAGAGGAAGCGGTGGTTGAGAAATCGGCATGGGAAACAGATAAAGCAGTATTGATCCGGAGCCTATCTTTTTCAGTTTCTCTTGTCTCGTTTTACTTTTACTACGATCGATCCTTTCAACCAAGAATCAAAATAATCAAGGAAAAATAATCAAGAACATCCTCCAATTTGAAATTCCTTCAAATTAAATAAACTAAATTACATTACATATATAATTCAGTGATGCTTGTGTTTTTTTTCTCGTTTTTTATATCTAAAAGGCCTAAGATTGTTGACTTTTAAATAATAAATGTATATGAAAGTTAAAAAAAAAGAAGCCCATCTAATTATTTGACATCTGTTGACCCTCTGTTCATTCAACATATAAAATATTTCGCCTTAACGATGGACCCAGGACCTTCGATCTACCAAATTTCCTGCCTAATTTCGAATTCCGACCACGAACGCATTAGGCGACTTGTGTCCTGTTTACACTACCATTTGGCTGATGGAAATTTGATTTCACAAACGAATCCTCACATAGGGAAAACTTGATAAAAAGCAGAAGGGGAGAATAATCCACTGCATGGTAGAAATAAAACGAAATATTTACTGCCCAGTGAAGACATTAATGTAAATCTGTCTAAAAAGACTTACCCACGAGAGTTTTATGTAAAATGGAATGCTCTTATGCTAAAATCATCGATTTATCGAAAACATTTTCATTGCAGGATCAGGGAGTTTGGTATAAAGGATGTCTAGGAAGAAATAAATTTTCTTTCAGGCTCATTTCAATTTAATGGCAAGTAGATAAAATCCGTCTCGTCTTCTAACTAATGATAAATCATTAGTCTGTTAGAAGCTTGACTGAATTAAGTTTATACGTCAAACTTTATGAACAATAAATTATGACCCGAATGCGATTAAATTCAACTTAAGGTCGTTTTTCATATGGATATTAAACTCCATTAATTATGGGCTCTAACAGATTATCAATACTGATTAGTATCTTACAATCAATCAAATTATATTTCTCCACAAATTTTATTAAATCTTTACTGTGAAAAAATTTTAAATTACATGAAGGATTTATAATCCGCAATTACAAATAGACAAATTTCATTAAATTTCTTTGTGGTATTTCTACGAGTTTGCTAAATGCAGTGCTAAGACTCGTAAAGTTCGAAATAATGGTTGAAATTAACGAGGGTTGGGGGTTGTAAACAGGCTATTGGTATAGCATTCAAAATGTTATGTGTGTGTATATTTCTACTTTTAAAGATCTTTCGCATAAAAGCTATCTTTAAGATTTCAATAAACTTGATATTGACCAATAAAGCAAGTTCTAATTAGCTTCTATGTTTGTTCCAGATCTTTATTCTCTTATTTAATAGGAATCAGAGTGAAATATTCCCTAAAACTTAGATAAATTGTCGTGATTACAATTAAGATTACATTTTTAAATCACATTTTTTAATAATTTATTTTCAGCAGCATTTTCCGCTTTCAGATGCATTAACCGAATGAAAGAAGAGATACATTAAAGTTAATATGTTCGTCTATCGGCAGGCGTCAAGTAATGGACTTTGATAAAAACACAAAAGTGTAAATACATAAGAGTCTTACAAAAAAACTCTCCTATTACAAGACAAAAGACTAAAAGGATATGGCTAATGGAATGTTACATGTTACACTTTTGTAGCTTTTCTTCTAAATTCTATTTTTGATATCTAAAGGCAGAAATGAAATTTTGCATACTCATATTTAAAAAAATGAAGTTATTTATTGAATATCATATTTATACATCCTATGCCTCAGTCATGAATATTTAGCATAGCCGCAAGCGATTTTTAAATATTACTCTCAATGAGGGGCTACAACCATTATAAAAAAAAGTTGTCTCATCTCGTCGGTGATCCTTGCGTCGTTAGTGAAAAGAGATCTTGAGATTCTTGAAAATATATTTTTTCTTCCTCATACAATTCCATATTCCAGAGCTCGTTATTCAGAATCAACGAAAAAAACTTCATTTCTTTCACGGGTAATGGGAAGTTGGATTCCTATACTGCGAATCTGTAGACAGACGTGACAAAATCATAAAGCTCTCAACGTATAACGTTCCTTTTATTAAAGTTATCCTGCAGCTAAATTAATTTCCCTTTTTATGCGCAATTCATGACTTTTAAGGCTGATACATTTTTACCTTATTAGGATAACACCGTAGTATAGAAATTATTTCAAATTATTCAAAAATATTTAAATTTAATTTGATTTTTAAAAATTAGAAATCAATTTAATTCATTTCAATTTTGAGAGATTCTTCTTACTCGGAGAATAATCACAATAATAAAATCTTATTTATCAGTTTATTAGAATTCTAGCTGCGAGGCGTTTTTAGACATTTTTAAAATAGAAGAGTCGTACAATGGATATGTACCATAGCTATGGAATTCGTGCTAAGACAGTCTAATGAATTCTCACTAGACAAAGGATCAAGGGTGGAAGCTCTTCTCATTGTCGGGCAGGACTATTTCATTACGTTCCTGAGAGGTTTTTGAGCGACATCACTCCTGATTAATACGTGTTCACGAAACGAGAAACTCTTCATGACTGAAAATTCTACCCGGTGGGGTGAATTTCTTAATTCGAAAAACGGTTATTTTTCTTAATTAATTCTGAATAATAAATTCAGAATTAATTATTAAACTTTGAATTCAGAAATAATGATTAATCATTGAATTAAAAAAAAAAAGTTTACTTGTCTGAAATTCTTTTTCTGGTACATACTTATATGCATTCCCAAAATCAGAAGCCTCTTTTCTCATAACTACCATTTATTTCCTACCATCAGCTATACCATGAAGGGCCATTTATAGAAAGTAGAACCCTCCTTTTAAAAGTCCCCACATTTTACAACTCACGATCTAAAACGTCGTCTGTTTTCGTTTTAACGCAAGACCCTTTCATCCTTCCTCCACAATTGATTCAAGGTCGCCAGGGGGTTGCGAAAAATATGGTGTGGGTCAAGAAATCAGCTTACGCGAAGTCGTAGACATAGAGTAAAGAGAAGAGGGTCGCATCAACTTGCTCCCTGTTGCAAGGCTTTTTTCCGAATAAATCACCTTCTCATTCAGGCCTCCCTTTTTTCCCCTATACTCCGAAACGAGTAAATATTCAGCCCATCGAATATGACATTTACAATAAAGTTAGACGTACTTATTTATTATTCATGCCCCGAGACCGCAAGCAAGCCATCTCTTAAGGTTGGGGCAAGAATGAAAGGGTAGAAAAGACTCGTCCGATAATTAATACGAGTTGTCGGATTCGGGGTGCATTACAATTTTATACATTATACGAGTCGTTTCTTAACCCTTCGATAAGGGAGAATCAGAAAATTCGACTCTTCACCCTTGAGAAGTAACGCTAATTGTCGGGAGCACCACCGTAAATATTAATTCTCATCGTCTGTCTTGTTGACTAAAATTCCGCAAGACAAAGAAAGATCAGGAAGATCGAGGATGCCTCGTTAATTTCAATTTCCTTTAGTTTCATGGAATGGGACATGATTATTAACTAGTATAATAAAGTGCGATGGCATGTTTCTTCACATTGAAGTTCCTATGTTTTAAATGTATCAATAAAATGCCTAACGATTATGAGAATTTTGCGAGATTTTGCGAGAATAGTAAGAAGCTATATATCGCAATATAATATATTGCCCGCATATATTTTTGCTAGTATAATATAATAAAGATGACAATAGAAAAAAGTACTGAGTTTCATAAACTGGCTATAATGTTTAATTCTCTGAAGGGCTTTCATAAAAACTAATTCTCTCATTTAATTTCACTGCTTTATACTACCCAGACGCTCTTATTACGTTATTTACCACGTCTAAGCTGGCTATTACAATTTCTTGCCAGAGAGGCAAAATACTCAGTGGCTTCTGCTGCCAAAGCAGGAGAAACGGAAATGTAGAAAAGGGTGAAGTAAATTCGTTAAGTAGCGAAAATTAATAAACGAAATTAAGTCACTCGTCCAAATCAAATTAAGCTACTTCCCTTTCATGACTCAAGAAAAAATATTTTAATGAAAATCGAATGGGAAAAAGATATTTTTCTATAAACAAAAAAAAACGTCCCTAGCTACTATAAAAATCATTGAAGTATTTCGTAATGAAACTTTTTGTCGTTCCATTGACATTGGATGTTTACGTGGGTGCAATATGAGCAATTTTTTTCTAGTTAGAAAAACTTAATAAAAATAAGGGAGTGTTAAGAACGAGGCACAAGGGAAGAACGAAGAGGTATTAATTATGTTGACTCTCTATGTAGTGGAATAAATAACCCTGACTCCTTAGAAACAAGACCCCTTGTTGTTTATCTACGATATAGGATATTAATAAGTTCCAAACGAAATCTCTTTTCTTCCCCTCTTGCCACACCTACTTAAAAACTAATCAAGACTACTAAATCAAACAAGTGGCTTTAACGGGCTTCTATAAGATTATATATTTCCATAACGATGTTCTGTTAAACAATTATATTTGATTTATACTTTATTACGAAATTTGCGCAAGTTATTTCCAAAAAAGTATAAGTTAAAAGTTCAGTGGTACTGCCATTTAAAAGTAAAATAGCAATAAAGATAAAAATTAACTTTATAGTGCAAGTCGTAATTTTTGCAAAAATGTGTTTAGGATGTTGATAAATCGAGCAATTATCACAGCTGAAACCATGAGAAGAAAGGGGACCAGCTGATAAAAACAGCTCGGTAATAAAGAGATAAGACCAGGGCAGTTAGAGCAGTCTAATTATCAGGAAGTCAAATAGGGGAGGTCAGACTCGTTTAGATGTAGATAAAATATGTTTTGAGGGGAACCATACATTTTTTTTCTTAAGTCATTGCTATGACAGAAAACCATGTTTAAGGCGTCGTTAACTTTTTTGCCTTTTGCTGAGGTTGTCCGCAAATATTTACATTGCTGGAGATGTAATTCCCAAATTTATAGCAGATGACCGCTTTGAGAAACCACGAGAAAGCGCAAAAAATAGTAAATTCTATTTTAGTATGTTATATTTATTAATTTATAATATTCATAAAGTAGCTTAGAATTAAAAACTTCTATCGAGTTAAAAATGAAGTAAAGAAGGTTGATTTCAATGTTCGTAATTATTCTGAGGAATGACAGATTACGTCTCTTCATTTTTGCAATGTGATGAAACAAATGCCTGAAGCACTTTTGCCTTTCTGACGGTTCTGAAGAAAACTGACGCTCCCTAAATGTTCTAACTTTGCAAACTGCTTTTGAGTGAAGTACTTGGCCTCTTGAATTATAATTTGTATACTATAATATTGCTTAAAATGTATTTTATAGACCATCTATTTTTGCACTTTTGAGAGGTTTTCCTTTTTTTGGGGGGCAGCTTTCTTTACAAGATCCTGCACAGAAATCTGTACAGGAATTTTCAGTTGAAATCAGTTTTGAAAGTTTTAAAAATTCAAATTTAAATCTTATTGAAAATTATAACTCGTTCAAGAATCCATTATGTTTAAACTTACCATTCACGTTTAAAAGAGAAATTTGGTAGAGTATAGTGGAAGCAATAAGGGGTTGTTTTCAATCTAATTAATTTCATCAATAAACTCGATTACCTTATGGGCAGGACGTAGTACGCGACCACGATTGAAAGCCTGAATCAAGCTTCCCGTCGACCTAGAGTGCAAAAGGTAGAGTACAGTAAAGGCGTATTCAAAAGTACTAAACTCAATTATAATTCGGTTATGCTGGGAACTTAGAGTCGAGTTTCACATTTCAAAGTCCCTAAGTGCAAAAAAAAAAGTAAAAAACATTATTTAGTTCATACCATTTGTTTGATATTGTATATAATAAATAACAATTTTATTTGTCTTCTTGTATTCCGAGAATTACCATCAAAGAAAAATAAATAACAATGATTCATTATTTGTAATGACATTCTTTGCATATTTAATTTGTTTGCTTATTTCTTCAACAGAAAAATCTTTGTCTTCTCGAAATAAAAATAAATCATTACGAAAAAATGACCTAAATAGCATTTGAGGAATTTATTTTGTAACGCCTTTGAATATTTGTGTCGAGCCTAAATATTTCAGCAGTTCAAGTACAACATGAAAAGAGGGTCGAAGGAAATAAATTTCGACTGAACCATATTCCGTTACATGTGGTTGGTGAAATGCTTCGTCTGAATTTAGAAGCAATTTACAGACTGAGCTTAAAATTCCATAGTGGACACATTCATACGTCAAGGTTAAAGAAATGACAAAATGATAAATAAATAATAAATACTTTGCTCTCAGAATGCTTTCTTTCGAAAGCGAACAATATACAAATGAAAATAATTCATTCAACAATACATAATTATAAAGCATAATGAAATGCTCACAATTGTTTTAACTGAAATTGAAATTCAAATGCAGTTTAAATGCCTTGGAAAATAACCAGCGATAATTTGGCGGGACAATTAGATTTAAATATTCGTATTTCGTCCATAAAATTTTCCATTTGCATATAAAAACACTGAAGCCCGTTGCATAAATTCGAAAGCGTCGAAGTTCTCTTATGCATTTTATGCTTATTTTTCTATCTTACTAGCGAATATTTAATCGAAAATGTGTTTAATTTGAATAAAGCCATACTGAAATACATAAATGATCCACAAAATCATTTTCATATCAAAAAATATACCGGTATTTGCATCAAAGTTCAGAAGGCATGTATGTTTTCGAAATTTTGCCAAGGGTGAGCATCAATTTGTCTTGATCCAGCTTCGGACGCAAATGCTGAGATATTGCGGCTTTAAATCTGTGCGCTGCAGCAGACGTACAAAAATGTAGCGAAATGTGGTATTTTTGTATGCATATGTGGCCTAAAGTCCCCAACATGAGTGGTGAGCACAGAGGTCGTAAAAGAAGAACGCAGCTTCACGACTTTTCCGACACATTTTTCACGGATGCACGGTTTAAGCGAGGTTATACACAATACATATATACGCATACTAAAAGTTGTGAGCTGATAAATGACAGAGATTTAAGTGGCGCAACCGCCGACGGAGCAACGAGCTCGCGTTTTTCATCCGACGTCGGGTACGGGACTTTGGCTACTTTAAGTAATTGCATCGCCCACGTAAACGACTCCAGACAGGATCGAATCAAAATCGACTCAAGAAAATCCTTATCGATTAGCTCTTGGAATGAATTATCTTCTTCGATAAAATCTCTCCCGCGGTTTTCTATGGAAATCCCGAGTGAAAATTTTACCTCTTTTTTAGACTTCTAATTATAAGACTTAATGGGTCTTAGGAGAACTTATAGAGGGTTTAATTTCCATTAAAATTAAACACCAGAGCTTTTAATTCTTTAATTTTCGATTCTACAGTAGACAGACGGTGATTCGTGTAAAAACAGCTTTGTAATGCTATTGAAATAATATCGATCAATCATGTGTCCCGATCTCGACGAGAGAAAGCACTACTAGAGAATTTTAACCCTACGTAAGGGTGAAAGTTCCGTCCAAACATTGCCCATCATATTTTGGACTTTACTCATCTACAGCAGAATAGCAGACAAAACAAAAATAAAAAATACTCCACCAGACAATTTCCCTTGCAGCCGCCAGATCCATTATAATGTAATGACGCGGAAAATTCATTGATAATGAGTCTTGAAGAAGTTTGATTAATAAATCTTGAGTGAAGACAACAGTTTTAAAATATATTGCAGGCATCGTATTTTTACATAAAAGTAAATTTTAGTCGACAGATTTGGTGAAAACTTTCCTTGCTTTACTGAAAAAGAGCAGCAGCTAGTTAATTTTTGCATACATATTGCATTCTCCATTATTATGCAAATTTAAACTTTTTCGACTGCTTTTTCCAATTCCAGAAGTCGACGAAAAGCAATTCACAACACTCATTCTACGAAGCTTCCGGCAAGTCGAATAATAGAGTAA
Source organism: Synergus itoensis (assembly GCA_904066005.1). Lineage (NCBI taxonomy): Eukaryota > Metazoa > Arthropoda > Insecta > Hymenoptera > Cynipidae > Synergus > Synergus itoensis. Next base: position 1,240,304 of record CAJFCP010000127.1, on the reverse strand, counting down.
TTTTAGGCATACGATGAACAACTAAAGGTCCTAATATAACGGTACCTTACTATTGATAGCTTTGAGATCCGAATAGTTTTATAGTTTTCTTAAAATCCCAGAAAAACTTGTTAAAACCCTTAAAATTCCTGAAAGTTGTTCAAAATTTCATGTAATCAAATGTACTTGTCTTGAAATTAAAAAAATGTTTATTTGAAGGTCCTAAAGTTGATTTGAATATTATTAATTACCCATGCAATATTAATAGTGTTTTTACAGTAAATATATATATATTTTTTTTTAAATCTGAAGCCTTTTTAATTTTCTCAATACTTTTTTTCAAGTTAGGGAATTTATTTAGATATGTATACAAATTCTCTCCCTCATTTCTCCATCAAGGAGGAATAATTAGAGGAAAGTTTTCATAAGTTAGATGCAATCTTCTCTCGCAACCCTCGCTCTTTTACGCTTGTTCGCACAACTTTTAACTCGCGATTTCAGCATTCAGCTTCCTATCCGCATTTCGCTTTGGAAAAAGGTAAACTTTTAATATATTTAAAACCCCCTTAAGACCCAGCTTTCACTCGATATTGGGAGCAGAGGGAAATGAAGCTTTAATAAATTTGTATTCGATCTTGGAATTAAAAAGATTGCCAGCAAGCGTCAATTTATGACATTTAAAGGAATTTGTGCGGCTCGCATTGATTCGGAATCTCGTAAAAATATAAGCGTCTGTACGTCGCGTCGCTCGAGTTTCAACTTTCTTGGCCGGAAATCCTCCACCGAAATTGCGGTTGTAGCGAATTTGATGAAACCTCTCTAAAAGTTTCTAACGGATATTCGAAAAAAGAAAAAGTGAATTCATTGGTTCATGAGTATGAGGAAAAAGAAAAAAAAAGAAAACAGGAAAAGAACATTTAAAAAAAATATTTTTAAAAATATTTCGGAATTTAAATTGAAATAAGATCTACATTAATTTAAAGTTATGTCTAAAAATACATGAATGCTTCGATTTTTCCAACTTCAAAGAGATTCCTCTACATTTTTTTTGTTTTTTTGGAGGCTGGCTCTGGTTACATTTCAGAGTTAAGAGCTAACCACCGAGACGTTAAACCACGATTCCAGGATATACGAAAATATTAATGGACGCAGCGTGCTATGCAGAAACCGCAAGTAAAATGAATTCTCCACTCTCTACTCTCTGTATTCACATAAAACTGGTCAAGAATCTTGTCAATTTTCAAATAAGAGAATAAAATTTTCTGGATCTTTAAAATGTCCCCAAAAAAGTAATAAACTTAATAAAAAATTGAAACCTTATAAAGGTTTTAGACATAATCTTTTCTGACAAATATTGAAAAATTGTATTAGATTTTTGCACTCTACTAATTTCGCACTGCACCAGAGACGTAAATTAATCAATGGACATTTCTTCTTGTCGTTTTGGCCCCTTGGTGCCATCCATTTGAGCATTGGCTGTCCAAATGTCCACCCTCATAAAAGTCTGAAGCACCCTCAGATCTCTCTTTACTTTATATATATATCAACATTGAAGAAATGGAAAGGAAAAGAAAGCCAAATCTTGCGGCACGAAGTAAAATACCAGTTAAAAGTCGAGTGAAATATATTTGCAAAAATACAAAAATGTAAGTGAAAATAAAGAAAAGTTGACCAAATTATCATCATTATTTACATGATACGCAAAAACGTAGAAAGTAATAAAGAGACGAGCCAGAAAATGTTTAGAAAATTGGAAGACCCACTACTTCTTGAAAATGACGAGAAGAAAAAATCGTCGAGTTTCGTTTTTAAAATAGAGAACTTTATCCATTTTTTGTAGAAATGTACATCCGAGTACAATCCAGGAAATCCTGGGTCTCCACATCCTTTTCCTCCAGAAACAACACCAGTCAATTGACCGTTGCACAGAAATCCACCACCAGAGTCCCCCTAAAAAAATATTTGTGGTCAGTAAAAATGACAAAACCCTTAAAATATTATAGTATACCTGAAAATTCTTTACAGTTCTTCGAAATTAATTTTTTTAAGTAAAATATATTAAATTACTTATAATACTTATAATTATAATATGATCAAACTTTACTTTATTATTATTACTTACCCTACAAGCATCTTTTCCACCTTCTTCATATCCTGCACAAAGCATTCCATCAGGAACAAAGGATACTTCATGAAGAAGTTCTCTACACTTTTTCTGAGGAAGGAGAGGAAGCTCGACAAACATTAATTCGTTGCTGACCACTTCAACATCCTGAAAAGTGATTAAAAACAATTGCTACCACTTCCTTTAAAAAAAATTATTACTGTAGAACGATTTATATATTTGTTTTTATTTATATTGAACCATTTAAATACATACATTGCTCAGATATCCCCAACCAGCGACTTGACATAAACTAAATGGCTTTGTTAGTTTTTCTGGTATTTTTGCAACTTGCACAACTTCAGTTTGAAGGAGTGGCTCTTGAAGCTAAAAAATAAAATTTATATAGTTTCAATACTACATTAATTTTAAAATCTACATACTTTCAAAAGTGCGATGTCATTTTCCAAAGTTTCATCATTGTAGTTTTGATGTACAATAATTTTTTTAACACCCCTCTCTTGTTGAGTTATTGATTCACCTTGTAAAAGCACATTTCCAGCTACTACTGTTATTGTCCATGGTTTTATTTCAACCCTATTTCTGTAAATATAAATTTTATTTACAGTTAAAATGACAACTGTTTATTGTTTCTAATTATCATTTTTTCCTCAAATATAGAAACCAACATAAATTTTTTAATTACTTTTAATTATAATTGTATACTAATTAATTTCCCAACTTCGACAAAAAGTGAACTCATTACAATAATTAGCTCTATTAAACTCCAAACCGGATTCTTTGCTGTTAAGTCGCTTCACGCGATAATTATGGCGGAATCTTAGCTCAAATAATCATACTTTGATGCAGGGAGATTGTAACATCACTTGATCGTGTGTGAATTATCTCATCTGAAATTACATGCTCGGCTAATCACTTATTCAGATTTTATTCATGATTTAAATTTTACAAACTCTTTTTGTCTTTTAGTCTCTTTGGATACAGTTCTTTTAATATAAAAGCATTAACTCACTGAAACATGCAATGTGCTGCAGTCAGAATCCATTTCAGATCTATAATGTTTCCTCCACAAAAATGTGAACCACTCCAACTTCTTCTCAAGGAAACCTGGTAAGTAATTAATTTAGGTGATAATATCTTCCAAATACGTTCTAATCATGGAACCTGTTAAATCTAATCAAAGATAATAATACTCTCTTTATTAATTACCTGTTGTGGAAACTGACCTAAAAAGGCTTCCGAACCATTTACTATTCGCCCATCTATATTCGATCGAATCTCCACAATTTTTTCTACTTCATTTGTAATATTTTCAGCTCCTGTAATAACAATTTCTACTGTTTATTCAGCATTGTTGATTCATTTGTTGATGATAGACTAGATCTAAAATTGTTTTTAACTCAGTTTTGATGAGTTCTTAAAATTCTAGGATTCAATTAACTAATACATACTAGAAGCGAACATTTAGTAACGTTCTTATCGATTCATTATCTTTACAATTGCAATATGGACATTTCCGTTCATGATAAGAAGTGATTATCGAATATCAATATCATATCATATCAAAATAATTTGAACAATGAAAAATAATGAGATCATAAATAAATCAAATTTAATGTACAAACTGACTTTCCTTCAAACTTGCATAATTTTTCCAAGACTCTTCAATTTCAAATAATTCACAGTTACCACCCACTGATATAGCTTTCGATTTCTTAACCCACATATCAAATATGTAACTGATTTCTGAGGACATATTAAATAATCAAAACAATATATCGAACTCCCTACACACAAAGAAAATTTAAAAAGAGCCTAATGGAAACTTACGTCTTTGAATTTCATAAATTTTCATTAAAGTACACGCAATAACGGTATCGTACAATTCCAAACCAGTCCAATATAGTATCTCGAAACGACGCCTTTGAATATAATTTCTGACAATCTTTCTTTAAAAGATTACAAACTTTTAAAAATTATACATAGAATATTTTAATATTTTAAGGTATTTCAAGGGATTTTTATGATTTTTGAAAGATTTTGTGCAATTTTATGAGATTTTAAGGAAGCTTTAAGTTTTTCAGTTTCAATAAATGAGTGGAGTATGGAAAATAAACCGAAAATTATTTATAATAAAAGGAAAAGTGCCGAAAACGGAAACTACAAGGAAGAATCGAGTTCGGTCATTTCGTAAAGAAAATTGTAATTGATAAAACAATGTTATTATCTCAGCGTTGATTAAAGGCCAACCTCCTCTTTCAAATTCGATGATTTCCTGAATTTATATAAGCATGAATTATGAATTTATGTTGCTTTATGCAAGACAACGTCGATAAAGTTGAAGTTATACACCACGTCGAAAGGTAATAAAATATGATTGAAGGCGCTGTCTGCTTCTCCAATATGTCTTAAACCAATGATCGATACAATCTTGCTTCGAAAAGCTTGACGTCTTATTAAAAGAGTGAAGCGAGTACAACCCTAATTTTTGCTATTTTCTTCTTGGAAAACCGGAAAGCAATACTAATTGCATCAGTTATTTTGAATTGAAATTTGTATTCTCTATTTCTACATCTCTGAAGTCAATTAATTTCCTAAAACATCTGCACTTTCTTTTTCACTAGAAATCTACCACTGAACTCTGAAGAACTTTGAAAACTTTGAAGAACTCACCTTCAACAAAACTTGACACTAACAAAAATGAGAAACAAATTAACAAAAATTGACACATAGTTCTCTTTTCTCCAATCATTGCCCACCACTCTCCCGCCTTCAGTTGTCTGACCGTTATATATAAAATCTACACCTGAATGCTTCGTTATCTGGCTGACTTTGTTCCTGATTAAAGGTTTATCGCGCATCGTTATCAATTATCTCATATTAATAGAAATCGGAATTTCAACTTGATTTAGATATATTGAAATTTTCTAGAAAAACCAAACCAACAAGTATACGATTTCATAACAGGAAGAAAATGATTACAATCGGTAGACTGATTAAAGTTCACATTTCAATTTGAGGAACTTCGTCTTTCTCAAGATCGTTGCATAGAATCTATTTATTACTCTGATTCATACGTTTATAAGGGAAAACTTAAGAGAAAAGCTTTAAGTACAATTGCACGTGCAATGCAAGCGAAATCAGATAAGAGACATGATTCTATCAAAGTAAACAACTGTGCTATCAAAATTGTAATTAAACGTATGTGTGTCATTTAAAAATTAAATAAAAGACTTAAAGACGCACAAAATATCTTTAGATCTGTTTTCACCTCAAAGTAAACAATTACACGTTAAGTAAAACTACACACGAAAGAAACTCAAAAAAGTGAATCATGCTCAATTTCCGAATATATCAAGCTTATTAAATCTGCAAATAAAAGAGTAAAAGTAAAGTAAAAAGTCGATTCTCAAATGAAATGAAATGCACATGGCGCAATAAGCGCGATAATGAGATTTTCGGCTGTAATAACAGAGGCGTTCGGTTAAATCGGTTATGACTTGCGTCGCAGCTTCTTGTGTGCGTCAAACGGCTACTTTCTCGGATGGATAAGACAATTGGTGGTAGAATGCCGCTGTGGATAATGTGAAAGTATAAAATAAACGCATACTCGCATACCTGAACCAAAGACGAGAGATCCTTGGGTCATTCCACAGATGTCGGAAGAACAGGAACATACTCGTTATATTCTTACTCATAAATATACCTTCTAAGGGTGTACTTATGTCGGGCACGGCTATTACCTTGAGCGTGTGCGCCGCCGTATAAATAATGAATGATTACGGACCACTTAAGCTTACAATTTATGTTATACGTTGACCAATGAGGTGTCCAGCTTGCCGATGCAACTGGTATAACAAGTGTCCATTTGACTTGATTCCTTTCCGAGAATCTGATGCAAATTCCTTTAAAAACGAATGACAAGTGCTGATCTTTCCCAGTAATCAGTTATCAGTGATCTCTGTCATTTTATAGACCTTGTTGCACTTGTAATATGGAAATTGACTGAGTGGATTTGCTTAACATCATCATTTCCTTTTCTTTATACCTAACAAGCACAAACTTACTCACTGTTGCACGAGATTTTAAGAAATTTAAAGAAATTTTAACATTTTTAAAATGATTTCAAAACGCAAGTCGTCTTGTAAGATTCAGGATTATTAAGGTGTTTCCTCAAATAAACCCACTACGCAAACGGATACGCATACGCATACGCGTTTGCGTAAAAAAGTATACTTTTTTACGCAAATGGATACGCATACGCAT